>JAGKTI010012347.1:0-24777 GCA_018397915.1 Birgus latro
ACGTCAAGTACCCCTGCTAGTACGAAGTAAATTATTTAAAGCAAATAATGAGCATATTTCTGTGGCATTTCACCTTAATTTTTTGTATTATACTTTGAATATTACGAGTGTAATATTTCAAGACGCCCTACTGACAAGTGGTTGGGGCAAATACTCTGAGGGTCATCGACACGGGTTATGAACTACTAACTTGTGTATATTCTCCTCTCCATATAGCAACATATTTCCTTACTCGTCTGTTTCAAATATCTACATTATGCTATCCTCCCCACGCATACTACGTACAGTCAGGCTGTTTCTACTACTCTCACATTTGACTTCGACTTTTGGTAGCCTGCTCAGCTCTCACACCCACACAGTATTGTGGGCCCTTATATACCTTTATACAATCCTCTTGCATCAGAAATTTATGGCCTTCCCATCAGACTATTATTAAGGGAAAATCAGATAGTTATGCAGATCTGGGAAAGCATAACTGAGTTAGCAGTTTTTGGTGCATTTTCACTGCTCACGTGGAGAAGCAGAGTTGACAAATACTGCATTCTATTCTATGCCTCTCATACCACAAAATAATGCAATAACTCTTGACGTAAGGCAAGCTGTTTTAAATATCCCCCCTCCCTCAGAAAAGGCAACAACGTCTTACGTACTAAAATGCATGGTGGTATTAATGTTGTGAAAACCCTAAATGAGTCACACATAACTATTTAACATAGTCTATGAAGAATTAAAAATAATTTTGGTGACACTGATGGTTATGCAGTCAGCATCAATTGAAATTACCAACTAGAGTTTGTTGATTTTTGCCACAACCACAGTCCAGACGAGCTGCCATCGTCGGGGGTGTAATTGAAAACATGCAAGTTTGGGGCTGCAAGGATATTCAGAATATAACGTTGTTAATTCTCGTAGTATCAGTATAAATCTCGTTTAAAATACAACTATAGCCTGTGAAAATAGCTTTAACAATATCAAGTATACTTGCCAAACATCGTGCTTCAATTTTGCAGTAAATATGGATAGTATATTGTCGAAGACCATCCATCTTTTCACGGTGTTTGAGAAATTGCTTATTATCTTTCTTACTTACGGCTAAATCGAAGTACAGCATTGGTCATCAAGCACTTGGTGTTATGTCAAAGGTATTTTCATGGGATGTTCATCTACATCAGGGGTTCTCAACCTGGGGTACGTGAGAGGAATTTTTGGGGGTACGTGACAGGTTTCTCAAAATCTTTCGGTTTTGAATAACTGCAAACCTGTTTGTAGAAAGTGGCCTACATGTGCTAGGCTAGATGTGTCCTCCTCTAGAACCAGGACACTTAAGTGACAATGTTAACAAGGAAACTCTTGGAGTTATGTCATTTGAGAGAAAGCTCTCTTGGACTACACTTACCACACAACCTTGCAAACTCATAATACAGTAGTCAACCTTGCTCGTTTTCTATCGATCACGTCTCTCCTCACGCGTACCGAACAAGTACCAAAGTGAGATGCACTGTTCACCTCTCACTGTCACCCACTCACCACTCTTCCCTCACTACCCTCACCCTCAGGTACATTGAGATCTGCTTCATGGTTTCCAGTGTATTTGTAGTCTGATTTTTTTTTTCCTCGTTTAAGTTGTCATGGATTTTGCTTGCGGCTACGAAGTCATGTGCCTACACTGCAGCCATAATAACTGGTAATGGTTTCATGGCCAAGTTTGTGGTTTTCAATTACGTGGGTAAGGGGTACGTGACCAATACTGAAAGACTTCAAGGAGTACATAAGATTAAAAAGGTTGAGAACCCCCGATCTACATAAACATGATTTGTGCCAGTATTAAAAAAATTATCAATGTGGATATTCTGAACCCGAAACTAGCAAGGGGGCAACTGCGATGGATCCCTAAACGTCAGGAAAAGGTGATTATCGAATGCTTTATTGCGTACCTCTCTCTCTCTCTCTTTCTCTCTCTCTCTCTCTCTCTCTCAGGATGAATACACGCTACCTCCTGACGCTAAGATGCCACCTTGTGCTGAGGCAGGCCACTAGAGTCAACAAGTTTCATTGTGCATTATCTCCGTCTGTTATGTCACATGCGAGATGCTGTTTTCATTATCACCTCCGTTAATGAATGTTCACTGTGATAATAAATTTTCTATAAATAATTTTTCGCTCACCACTTGCTTATATTTCTTCTTTATTGGTTAGGGCGATCTGCTGCGATGGTGATGATCTGCAGGTATCGGAAAATGTTGTTGATGATGATGATGATGATGACATGTTTTGCTTCTTCATATCATGACTTGCATGCCAGAGGATGATGATGATGATGAATTTCAGTGGATTGTTGCACCCATGAACTCGACGATGTGTAAGGACGAAAAGCTGTTCCCGAGGGCCAAGGAGTTCCTGCCTGAACGTTGGCTTAGGGACAGACCTCTTGGCCCTATCCACCCGTATGCCTCCCTACCATTCGGCGCTGGAACCAGAATGTGCTTGGGAAGGCGCATTGTGGAGCAGGAATTGTACATCTTCCTTACCAGGGTAGGTCTTACCAGAGTTGTACATTTTATTTTATTTTTTTTAAATGTCAGAAAGAAGGAACCAAAGGCCAGGAGCCCACAAGATTGTTCCCTCCAAGAAAAAAAAAAACAGAGGCAAAATTCACGATCATTCGAGATGCTTGGACACATTACATTTGAGACATGCAGTAAGTCATTTTTAACGTATGTGAGGCTACGTGCAAAAGTGAAGATTTTGTGATGTTAGAGCTGGGGGAGAAGGAGATAGTGACGTTGGGTATTGACTCAGTTGGACATATGGGTGTACAAGATCATAAGTTTGAGAGAGTGCGTGGTGGATTAAGCATACGGTTTCTTTATTGTTGTAGGTGAGAAAATAATTATATTCCATAATGCCGTTACCAAGTGCTTACCAACAGAGAAAACGGACAGAATATGTATGATGTCAATAGTGCAAAAAAACAGAATTACTTTTTGTGTACAATGAAGAATAAGGCAAAGGCTTAAAGCGACCTAAGCTATATTTCCAAGCAGAACAACGGAGAGCCTTATTCTTGGTCCATTCATTCATTTCGAGACGTATGGACATGGTGTTTCAATGACTGACAATCATAGGCAGAAGGAAATACAGGCAAGGGGACACAGTTCCAGAAATGATCTGTTACGTAGTATATCAATGACAGAGTACTGATTAAATTTTTCATTGCAGAATTGAACAGGGAAGGAGTTGAGAGTGTGCTGCTAGGCAGGTGTCATGCATCCGCTGTAATGAAGTAGGGATGCAAGTGGACAGTCCAGAGTAACAGTGGCCAGTGAACAGCGAAAGTAAAGATCTAAAGAAATGACACTGGTGAAAAGAAAGAATATGAAGGGAGGCAATGTGAGAAAGGGAGATGATAAGACGGAAAGCTTTTGATACCCCACTGTTTAGAAGAGTTGTATGCTGGTAGCGACCTCCCCCCAACACACACACACAAACACACACGGGAAGTGTACTCACACAGGGGTGAATAAAATCCCTTTACAAAGCAAATTCTGTGCAGGGGTAAAGAAAGCACGAAGTCAGCTTAGAACAATTATTCTTTTGGAAGTGAATGTTGCATGATGGGTAATATTATCTTTCCCAGATCGTTCACGAGAGAAAGAAACCCTAAGGATATCAGGAGATAATGAAGGGCTGGACGGAGTATGGGACAAACGTTTGGAATAGTTTGACGGGACAAAAGATGTAGGAATTTAGTTTTTGATGAAATAAAAACGTTTTTTTTTGGTGGCGACCATCATCCACTCACTTGACACAGTGCTGCTTACTTCTTCCTTCACCTTTATTACTCTTTTTCTGTGTCTGCCCTCCTCTCTTCCTATTTCTCTCATCTTCCTGTCACTTTTTATTACTCTTTCCTTTTCAGGTGGCATTATATTGAATGACAAGCCTAGTGGTTTCCTGTAAGCCAGGAAACCATTTACAACGTTGGGTGGTAGCCATATAACCAACCCATACGTATGCCGTACGTGTCAACATGTGGGTTGGCAGAGGGTTAGTGCCGCTCCTCGGAAAACCATTAACTCGAGAACAAACGGCCCCCACTCCTTACGGGATTATAGCTTCTGGCAATAGATAGGTAACTTGCTAGATTTACCTTAGAAATGATACTCAAGACAGAAATTAGGTGTGCTGTATCCTCATCTTGAGACCCCTTACGCACCTAGAAAGTTGGATGCTGAGAGAAGCAGGTGCAAATGTGAATGATGGAGTCATCAACAAATGAATGGATCGGATTAGATCAATATAAAAATAGTTGGCAAAAGGATAAAATCCTGAAAAGCGCTAGCCGCAGATACAGAAGAACAACTAGTAACAAAACTTGGGATAATAGCACACATAGGATAGAAACCGTTCAAGAGTACTTTGGAAATTAAGGATTTATGTCAGACTTAGTAGAAAGCCATTGATGGGTCAGGTGCAGAGACAAAGTTTCGCCAAAGGTCTGAAAGGATCTGGATCTGAAATGAAGGCGAGATGATCACCAGTGGAATGTCTCTAGTGGAACTCATACTGGGTGTCGAAAGGAGATGGGCACCAAAATTGTTCAAAGTTAAATTAAAGGAGGGCAAAGAGTTTTTTTCTTAACCCTGTAAAAGAAATAGGTACAGAAACATGAGCACAATAAAGTGGAAGGAAGGAGGATGAGGTACAGTTATATGAAAGGTTTTTGGCAAGGTGTCAGGAGGAACGAGAAGTATCTGAGTTCAAGGGTGGAGAGAATTTGGAGGGAATGATTAAAAAAAAAAAAGCACTATTCCATGTAGATTCATGGATAAGTTGATGTCTGCACCTTTTGTAAGCCATCTACTTGTTATGGACAGCCTTAGAACAAGTGTGATTAACCCCTTAACCACAGGTCGTCACTTCCATGACGCTCGGGCGCAATGGATCATACCGCGGGGCGTCACTTTTGTGATTTTGTGTTTGTTTTGAATTCGCCCAGGCTTTCAGGTGGTGACTTGTATCATCTATCAGCACTGCCAATGTCCAACAATAGTCAGAGCTGCTAATGTCATCAGTACTCCCATCCACTGTTGACAATTTAGCCATTTTCCCCCATTCTAGACTCTCCTCCCTACTTCCCCTCCATTACCCTCTCATGTCATCTGCTCAGCCGCTCTGCGCTACGTAAATCTTCCCCGGATTTTTCCACTGATTTCATCCATTGAAATGAGCCCTATGTCCTATTCTTATACAAAATAATATATATATATATATAAAATAAGATAATTGATAGTTCCATACACTTGGAATTGGCTAATTATCACTTGGCAAAATCCAACCTGCACTCGTTCACTAATTTCCCCTGCTTTTTTCCCCGTGAAATATGCCATATGAGCTATTATCGTAATATAAATGTATATAAGAAAGGAAGGGAGAAGCCTGAGTGATATTTATATTCACCTGGAACTACCTAATTTATTATGCATTGTTTAGATTTCCTACGACTTATTTCTTAGCATATGCATTAGCAGCTGACATTTTTAACTCTTGGCTACCGAGATACGTACAACTCAGTTCACTGCCGTCCTTCAAGCTGGAGGCACTTTGCAGTCGTGCCTTTCCATTTCTGCCACTTTTGTGCCCATTATAAAAGGCCCTGTGACCTCTACCCCTACTAAACATCGTGTGGGAAGAGGTAAAGGACTGTATATATATATATATATATATATTTACACTTATATATATATATATATATATATATATAAGTGTAATAAAGTACTAGAAATAATAAAGTGTGAGTGTGTATATGAATAAGAAATGACAATACGAGTGGCAAAGTGGGAGGCTCATACGCGCTTGTATTTTACATAGCTTTCACAGTTTTTATTTTTTTGGAGTATGGATTCCAAACTACTAGGAAATCATTGAATAGTGTTTCTAGTGTTAATATCTGGCAGTGGTATTCATATTGCGGGAAGTCAGGAAGTGTAAAGTGGAGACTTAGTTACCCAACTTTAGAAGTCTCCACAAGTCCTACTGTAGTTGACGAGTGCTTAAAAAAACATCCCAGGAGAAAGGGGTATGTGCCATATGCATATGTAAGTAATTATAATATTCTTGGACTAATAACTGATTTTTGGCAAATATTTTTTTAAAGTCAGTCAGAGTGCGGATTTGTCCTGCAGGATGGGCACGGCGCGCCTCCAACAACCCCACGGTTTAAGGGTTAAACCAAGGCATTTCTGTACTACTTAGAGGGGAAGAAAAATGGAAGTATGTCTCCATTGCCTGAGACACACTCATACAGCTGTTCAACATGAATGCAATAATTATTCCAGGGATAGTTAAAGAAGTAAAGCATGAGGGCCTCCCAATCCGCAGCTACATAGTTCCACGGACGCCGCTTCTTAGGAATGTCCACAGACCTTACTGGAATGACAGGACAGTTAACTAAAATAAGACTGTGATGGGAGGAGTTCGACGAACAAGAAAGATAGACAAAGTAAACATAAGGAATATTTGTAAAAAAAAGTCAAATATGTTGGAACTCTCTCCAGGGGAATAATTGAAAACAATGTGTTTCACTTCGGAAGTAAGACAAAGAATTTTGTATGGCCAGTAGAATTAGGAGAGAGTGTACAGCTCAGATATATTTAGTCAGAAAATATGAAGAGACCCGAGATCATAATATAGAGAAATCTGAAGGTTTAAGTTCAGGAACAGGTGAACAAGTTAAGATGTTACAAATGTATATACGTGAACCACCTTTGGCTTTAAAATTATTATAAAGTAGGAGGGTATACAGTTAACTGCCTTGGACAACTGAGACTCGGTGAGGATTTGAGAGTTCTAACCCAATTCGCAGTGGAAATTTGAAGTGAGAGTGGTACATGTGTTTTTTTATGCAAGGAAAAAGGAACCAAAAGCTAGATACCTGCATATTGTTCCACCAAGGAAAAATAAAAACAAGATAATAGAGAGCCGAATTCAAGATCTGTTAATTTGAGATGCCAGGTCACACTACGTCTGAAAGACTGAAGGTCCTAGGTATTAGGAAATACAGACAGAGGAAGACAGTTCCAGAGTTGAGCTGTTGCTTACATGAAGGACTGGGAATAACGGCTAACTCTTGCATTTGAGAGTTGGGCAGAAAAGGGATGAGAGTTTGTTGCTAGATGGATGGAGTATTTTAGAGAGAGAGTACAAGGACTCTACCTATAGTTTTTAGGAGGTGATTCTAGGGTTGATTATGAGTAAAAAATGTCATATCAGCATGGCTCCAGAACACAAACCTTATGGAACTACAGTTACAGATAACCATGTGGGCAAAGTTTTAGAGATCTTTTTTGCCTACATTGACATCAGTAATTAAAGCTCTGTGACGGTTGAGAATACCCACTGCTGATACAGCATTTTTTTTTTTTTACTCAAAATTAGCCGTAATATTACTTCCTGGAGTTAGTAGGTCAAGTCCCGGGACACTGTATAGACAGTCAGATAGATAAAAAGACAGATGATCGATTGCGACAAGTGGAAGTGTCAGGTAGCGGGGAGACACAGGTTATAGCTTGAATTCTTTATTTTCTCTAAAGTTTCAGGCCACATAGACCCCATCATCACAGAGTCGGAACAAGAAGTGACAGAACCGAGACATTTATGCTCCTGGAAATTCCTTACCCCTTTCTCATATCGCAGTTGGATTGGCTACCTCTAGGGAAATTCTGTCGTCCTACCCGATCCCTGATTGCAATATTAGTGCTGTCCTTGCCGTATACCTACATAGGCTGAAAAATCCCTACCTGTGATTGGTTACATTCTTTACACAAGTGTGAGCTGCTGTCAACATTTTTTTTATTTGCTTTGTTAATGACAGTACCCTCCTCCCACCTGGGCAAATGAAAAGGAAAAAGATAATGCCAATGTTCAATCAAACAATAACAGTACAAGATATGTATCTGTTCCCAGCTCAACCAAAGCTTCGGTTATCAACAATTATTGCAGAAAGCAGATCTTAGGATCGCAGCATCCTCAAGACGTAAAATGGGAGAAAGAGTCAGAATAAGATTTAAAAGAAGTAAAAATGAGAACAGTTTGTATTTTATCAATTTCTTACGTCCAAGAGGTGACATACCTAGTAACAGGACCATGAGGCCAAGTACAGAGGAGCTCGTGTCTCGCAGGGGACGTTGTTTTGTTTCATAGATATATTGGAGTTTACAACACAGGAGTTAGCATCAACCAAATTGGATGGATCACGAGAGTGATATCTAAATGATCGTTCCTACAGTAAATTTTGGAAGCATTCCTGGATTGTGGGGAGAGAAGATTTCTACTTTTTCTGGGGAGAGGTTGAGGCCTAAAGTGAAAGGCAGCTGATAGAATGACTGAAGAAAGCATTGAAGATCTTCAGGAGAGCTGGAGTGAATGAAGGTGCATAACAGGTAGCAATGGTTCTAGGAATGTTGAGAATGTGAGAGTAACTGGTGCATAAGGACATTAAAATGAAGCGGGCCTAGAACACCACCTTGCAGAGTGCTGAGTTCGAAGTCCTTGGAGGAGCTGCATGTGCCCTTGAAAACAACGCACGAGGTTCAGTGACGGAGGTAATCCCGTATCCATCTCAAGAGGTCTCCTTGGACATCAAATTCCACCAGCTGATCGAGGATATCTCTGTTTGCGACATCAAAGGCACTTTCAAGATCAATGAATGCAATAACACTGGTGAGGCAGAGGAGGGTATAGCTTTCCATTAGATAATGGAGTGTACTTCTTTATGGCAGAAAATTATTAAGGCTGAGTGAGAGTTTGTCCTCCAGCCAAAAATGAGACGGGTAAGGAAGATGCATTTGAGCGCCTTGCTGAAGCAGGAAATGAGGGAAATAGGTCTGAATTTGTCGGAACCAGGTTTCAGAATGGGTACATGGGTGATTTTTGGTTGTGCTATATATTTTGTAGTAATATGTTAACAAGCGAACAGCTATGCTAAGACGAGGCTGAAATTCTGCCAATCCTTTCAGTTTTATGATGGTTTTTGTCTTTATACTCTTGCTACAGGAAACGTTTGTGTTTTGCTTGGGAAAGACCTATCGTGGCGACTGTGTTAAGAGCTATAGTGTATATTTCATTGACTGTTTGAAATGGCCCCTAGACGTAATAAAATATACAGTTTGGTAGTAAGAAGTAAGGAAGAAAACTTCACCATACTAAAAACGTTAATGTGGTATCAGAAGTTAAATCTGGTGATCCTGTGGGCAGCCCTCCGATGCATTAAATTTCCTGCCAGACATATCCACTTCTAATGACGGCTGCATTCTCCAGCTTTTATTGTTACACAAATGTCGGCCATATCATCTGTTTGAAGACCTTAATAATAAGTAATCAACTGCTTTCTGCAGTGTATTTAACTGCTTGTATTTAATTTTGTACCACTCAGTAACAATCTTTGATGTAAGGAAGAGTTCTTAATCTGACAGTTGTCATACAATTTTACTTGTTACAGGCGAACACATCCTATGACAAAGGAGTGAAATTGTTCAGTTATACTCATTGTTTTGCTAATACTCTTTATTTCCTTATTACCCAAAAATACCCCCTGTAGAAATGCATATGTTGTATAAATAACGCCATCAAAAAGAAAACCAATATAATACCAGACATATAAGTAAAGGTTTTAATAATGAGAGTATTGTTTGGAACCAAATATTTGGCAAACTCAAAAGCCTGTTACCCCAACACTGTCTTACATCCCTCCTCCCCTCTTCTAATATACACAGGCTGCCCGCTGCTCCCGTCCTTCTCTGTTCTTGTAACAGGTGATAGTTCTCGCGTCTTTTTTTCGTATTTTGTGTATTGTGGTTTACAACTAAGGGAAGTCGAACAGTAAAGACAATTTTATTCTGCTTGGTCTTGTTATGCGAGACAATCTGATCAGTAAACAATCTGATCATAAAGTGCGCTTTGTGAGGGATTGATGACCGAGCGGGCGCCATGTCACTCCAATTTCCCTCAGATATAAAATTATAGATGGAATCTCCGATATTTAATTGCTAGAGCTGATGCCAAAAAACAGTGTTAGGACTCGTTTCGTTTCGTTTTTGAAGGCTGCAACATGCTTGCATGCGTCGGCCTTTTTTGGATTGGAGCGTGTAGCATTTTATGACCGGATGCCCTTCCTGATGTCTACCAATGACCCTTGGGTGGATTCGATCCTCCGACCCTACGGCCAGAGCGGAGCGCTCTAACCCACTGAGCCACGGCTGCTACATTCTTTAAAATTTGTTTTCATAATTGAGATGTTCACCGATTAGAGCTGAACACTTCCTTGGAAAACTCAAAATTTCGAGGTGTTCCTACGCCTTTATGGGTGAGTTTTTAATGTATAACTAAATTTATTGAATGAATGTATCACATACAGAAAGAAATTCAGCTCAGCTTCACATAGGAGTAAAGTTATTAGCTTCTGCTCAGCGTGGCCGTCGGATTGGTAGGGCCGGGTCGAGCCGGGCCACTCAATTCCAAACTTAACTGAGAGTAAGCATCGCTCTCGCGCTCGTAATTATTTGTATCATGCTTCATACATTGCCGTCATCAAAATCGATATTACATGAATCGTATCAGCACAGACCTGTGTTTAAGAGCTATAGTGTATGGAAACTTATGGTAGGCAACTGCAGGGATCATTTATGAACTGGTGTCACATGTACGGTATGACCA
Source organism: Birgus latro (assembly GCA_018397915.1). NCBI lineage: Eukaryota > Metazoa > Arthropoda > Malacostraca > Decapoda > Coenobitidae > Birgus > Birgus latro. The sequence goes on from JAGKTI010012347.1 coordinate 10,714, forward strand.
GAGATGGGTGACTCACTCCAGTACTTCTGACTGCTTGTGATGGAGGTGTGAGACACTGCAAGACGTAATCCATAATGAATGCGTGCCGTAATTCAAGGGATATTATACTCGTACAGTCCAGTCAAAGCTGGAGAAGGCTGCTCTAAGGGTAGTGGATCTTGAATGTGCCAGTGAGTTTTGTTGTTTAGGTGTCGTGATTAGCATTGAGGATGATGAAGGAACTGAGTCAGTGGCGAGAATGAAGTACCTGGAAGAAATATGGTAAGATTTGTACCTAGTGACACTGAAGGGAAAGTGAAGTTACGTACCTCATGTGTACGAAGTGTAAATATCTGGATGTGGAATGTGGATTTAAAAGATGAAAATCTCCTTAGACATAAGAATGGCAACATGATGTGAATGTCACACTGAGAAGCGAAACGGCGAGGGTAAAAATGATGGGACACTCGGGTATTATGTGTGTCAGCGAAGTGATGCGTACATATAGGCTGCTTGGGCTTAGCATGTGCAGAGAATATGAGAGTAACTGTAAAATGAGACCCCCTGTGAACAGGCCAAGGAAGTTGTCAAATGAGGTCTTGGGAAGACGTCTCGGATTGGGGGCTCGACCGGGATGGCGTAGAAGGCTGCAGCTTGGGTGAACACAAGGATCATCCGTGTGAACACAAAACATTGTCTTTCATAATGCCTAGCAACACTGTAGTGTCTCTGATGGTGGTGATGCCCACAGGTGATGCAGAGGTTCACCGTAGACTACAAGTACCAGGACATGGGTATCATCACACGCCTCATCAGCACCCCATCGCTGCCGCTCAAGTTCAACATCACGGAACGGTTTTAAGTGCAGATTACATTGTGCACCAATGCTGATCCCTGACGTCACCCATCAGTGCAGTCCACTGACATCACCCACCAAAGCTGACCACTGACATCACCCACTAAAGCTCACCACTGACATCACCCACCATGCTGACCACTGACATCACCCACCAAAGCTGACCACTGACATCACCCACCAATGCTGACCACTGACATCACCCACTAAAGCTGACCATTGACATCACCCACCAGCACTGTCCACTAACATCACCCACCAATGCTGACCACTGACATCACCCAACAATGCTGACCTTGACATCACTCACCAATGCTGACCCTTGTCATCACTCACCGATGCTGACCCCTATCACTCACCAATGCTGACCACTGACATTACTCACCAATGCTGACCACTGACATCACTCACCAATGCCGACCACTGACATCACTTACCAATGCTGACCCATGACATCACTCACCAATGCTGACCACTGACATCACTCACCAATGCTGACCCCTGACATCACTCATCAATGCTGACCACTGACATCACTCACAAGTGCTGACCACTGACATCACTCACCAGCGCCGACCACTGACATCAAGCAACAGAGTATGCTACCGAGATAAATTTATCATCCTGTTTGTGGAGTCCCTCAGGGACTGGGTCCTATAGGCTTTCTTGTCACTGTTAACAGTATTTCCCTGAAAATTCTTGTAAAATGTGTTAACATCAGACGTGCTGAGGTGGATGTAAATGACAGAATTATTTTTACAACACAGGACACATTAGATAAATTTTCAAAAGGATGTTTCCTGTACATCAGGAAACCATTTACTGCGCTGGATGGTAACCATATAACCAAATTTTGGCGCCTGGTGGTGTAGTGAGTAATTACGACTCTCCAATCGGATTGAGCCTGTGAAGGTTTATATCCAAGGGATGGCTGGGGTTTATTGCTCACGTAATGCCACTCAGGGATGAGTGAGGCTGGTCACTCTCATCATAAATGTCAGGACCAACTTGCCTAGTCCCGGGTTCCTACGCTTTTCATGGGGCAACATAGGATTGGATGATGGATGGATGTATTGCTGATAGAATGTCGCCTAACCCAGTTGTGAGAAGTTTTTATCACATGTCCATCAGCGATCCATAATATTTTCCCAGTTAACTTTGAATAACTATAATATACCTATTGTCCAGAAATGTAAGCTTTTTGTACATATCAGCTCAGATCTAAACTGGAATGATCAGAAAAATATCATTGTAACTAAGTATAATGGGTGCATTTATATTTTGTATAGGGCACGTCAGTTTGGTTTTACGGTTCTTTTTACCTTGTTTGCATGGTTTATCCACTCTGTTTTAGAATATGCTGTACCAGTATGGCACCCAGGATTGACCAGAGCCCAACACCTAAAACTTAGAAAAAATCAAATAACGATGTTTTAGAATCATCCAAGGAAATCAGCATGTAGATTATGAAAATGCTTTAGCCACTCTAAGCTCGCAGACACTGTATGATAAATGTGAGTAGCTGACCCTTAGGTTTGGCAAAAGTCTCCTTACATCAAAAGAACATAGACACGAAGTGTACGCTGTATACGTGGCACGAATACAAGGAAAGGTATAATAAACACTTGTTGCAAGCAGAAAGATGTAAAACGTCGTGCCATCAGAACTCAAGTATCCCTTACATTGCAAAGCAGCTTATCTCGACATAATCAGCCATAATCTTGTGTTTAACTTTTTAAATGTATTTTGATGTAAGTTTTAATAATTTAACTTTTTTATGCTGCTACAATAAAATGCTTTGCTCAAATTGTCAACGGGGACATTATTTTGTACTATGTAAATACTGTATAACTTTCCTGGTCAATAAACCTTGTAATATTATTATTATTATTATGGTTATTATTGTTATTATTATTATTATTACTACTGTATTATCATCATCATCAAAGCTAACCCCTGACATCAGACACTAATACTGACCCCTGACATCACTCACCAATGCTGACCCTTGACGTCACACACCAACGCTGACACCTGACATCACACACCAAAGCTGACCACTGACACAACACAACAAAGCTGACCACTGACATCACCGACCAAAGCTGACCCCTGACACAGCACACCATAGCTGACCCCTGACAACACACCAAAGCTGACCCCTGACACAACACACCAAAGCTGACCCCTGACAACACACCAAAGCTAACCCCCTGACACAACACTCCAAAGCTGACTGCAGGCACCACTCTCTGCTGACTGCATCTTTCACCAGTACTGACCACAGGCATCTCTCACCATTGACAACATCGCCAGGCATCACTGACTACATCACCATCTATTGACAACATTAGCTGGCATCACTAACCATTAACATAAAAAAACACTGCCACCATTTATCATGACAATCCATGTAGGGCCACTTCATATTGTCGTCAAATGAGACTACTTGCTTATGTACTAAAATGAGTATGTTTACATAACAAGGTTAGTTAAATATAATAGTATGACTTCTTTCTCCTCCTTGTGCTACTGGGACATAAATAGCTATTTTATTTCATTTAACTGAAACTAAATGTCGAGGTGAGAGTGTGAGAGAATGGGAGTATGGATGGGGTATATGAGCAGGAGTAGGTGAGAATGAGAGGGCAAAAGGAGTTTGTATTGTTGTGAGTAACAGATGGTAGGAGAATACAGAGAGTATCGATCAGTTGGCTAAAGGATTGTGTGGGTAAGATTGAAAGTTGGACTACAAATGTGGACGATTTTGCGTGTATGCGCCAATGCAAGATCGTGCAAGCAGAGTGAGAGAAGAGGTCTGGACAAATGTGGAAGCGTGCATGGAAAAGTTTGAAAGGAATCAGAGAGTGTTTTTTGACTGCAGATATGAATGGAAATGTAGGGAATGTGGAGGTGGATGGTGTAGTAGGGAAGTGGGGTGTGCTTGCAGAGATGGATGAGAATGGCAGTGCTTTAGTGGACATTTGTGCCAGGAGAGGGTTGGTGATAGCCAGTTCCCTCTTCAGGCACAAAATAGTCCATAGGTATATGTGGAGAGTGATGAAAAGGGTGGGTGGTGAACTGAATGAATGGAAGGCAATGACTGATTATGTGTGTGTGGATGAAAGGATGAGAAGGTGTGTCATGGATGCAAGAGTATATAGAGGTTGGGGGAGTGGACTTCCTGACCACCACTTGGTCAGAATACAAGTCCAAATGAAATGGAGAAATAGAAGGGAAGGATAGGAGGAAGTAGTTCATACAAGGAGGGTGAAAGGTTACAAGAGGACGGAAAAAAGGCAGAATATAAGAGGGAAGTGAAGGAGCGATTGGGTAAGTATGGATTGGAGCAGATGGGGGACGTGGAAGATGTGTGCAAGATATTCATACACGAAATCTGTGCAGCATGTGAAGTGGTGTGTGGGGTGAAGAGAAGACGAAAGTGGGTGCAGGGAACAGCATGGTGGAATGAAGATGTGAGAGAGGCTGTGGCACAAAAGAAGAAAGGATATAGTGAGTGAATGAGAAACAGGGGTGTGGGAGAAGTTGAGAGATGGAAGAGAAAGTTATATGTAAAGAGGAAGAGAGAGGTAAAAAGATTAGTAAAAGAGAGTAAGAAGCGAGTGGATGAGGAATTTGCAAGGAACTTGAGTGTAAAGTGGAGGGAATGTAAGAAAATGTTCTGGAAAGAGGTAAAGAGAGTTAGACAGGGTGCCAAAGAAGTTAGTTGGGGAGTGAAGGAAAAAAATGATAGATTACTAGAGAAGGGAGAAAAAGTGAGCAAATGGAGAGAACACTTTAAGGAATTGTTGAACATAGAGAATGAAAGTAATGCGAGTATAAGTGGCTGGGGAATGGCTGAGAGAAGCAGGGATGTGAGAAGAGAGGAAGAAATCAGTAGGATGGAAGTTGTGGAAGCAATGAAGAAAGTTAAAATGGGGAAAGCCCCAGGAATTGATGGAGTGTGTGGTGAAATGCTGAAGCATGGGGGAGAGATAGTAGTAGAATGGATGTGGAAGATGTGCACATTGGCCTGGGAGGAAGGTAGAGGTCTGGAGGATTGGAAGTCAGGTATAATTATTCCCCTGTACAAAGGAAAGGGGAAAAAGAAGTGTGTGGTAATCATAGGGGCATTTGTCTTCCTAGTGTAATAGTAAAAGTGTCTGGTAGGATACTTATTGATAGAGTTAGAGAAATAACAGAGGAATTAGTTGGAGAAGAACAAGGAGGTTTTAGGAAGGGAAGAGGTTGTGTAGATCAAATATTCATTTTTAGATCTTTAGTTGAAAAGTTTCTAGAGAAAGAAAAGAAGTTGTATGCAGCCTTCATGGATTTGGAGAGAACATATGACAGGGTGGATAGACATGGATTGTGGCAAGTATTAAGAAAATATGGAGTAGATGGGAAGTTGCTGAATGCCTTGAAGAGTATGTATGAGGGGGCTAAGGCTGCAGTGCGTGTGGATAGTGAATTTTTCTATATGAAGGTTGCATTGAAGCAAGGATGGGTCATGTCTCCGTGGTTTAATCTGTATATGGATGGGGTTATAAAGGAGACACAAGGTGGAGCAGTGGATGTTGGAGCAACCCTAGTAAGGGAGGGCAATGTTTGGAAACTCCCTGTACTGTTGTTTGCAGATGATACTATGTTGTTAAATGAAGACGAAGGGGAGCTGCAAGGCTTTGTGGCTGAGTTTGGAAGTGTGTGTAAGGAATGGAATCTAAAGTTATGGTCCTCGAGAGAAGTGAAGTCAGTGAATGTACAGTGAGATTGGATGAGGAGGAAATGGAAAATGTGAGTGCGTTTACAGTAAGTGCTTAGGCAGTGTGATGAGTAAGGATGGCGGTTTAGAGGGTGAAGTGAAATGGTACAGCAAAGAAGGGAGGTTGCTGGTTCCTTGAAAGCATTGATAAGAAACGGAAGTGAGCATGAAAGTGAAAAAGTTACTACATGACACTATTGTGATACCTGCTCTAACGTATGGATGTGAAGCTTGGATCTTGTTGGAGGGACAGAAGTCAAGAGTGAGAGCAGTGGAAATGAGTTATTTGAGCATGTGTAGTCACATGGAGAGACAAGCCGACAAATGAGGAAGTGAACGAGCGTTGTGTGGTGGATTTGGATGTGATGGGAAGCGCTAGGAGAAACACATTGAGGTGATTTGACCATTTGGAGAGGATGGAATCCCTGCTCATGTGGGGGTGCCAGGCAACGAGGAGGCAGATGCCGCGGCTAAGGAGGCCGTTCATGGCATTATAGGTAATTTTCCTGTCCCTTTTGCCGACCTTAGGCGACTTATATCTGATTTCGTCAGGAGGAAGTGGCAGGAACGGTGGTCAACCCTCACTGTCACAAACAATAAACTGAAAGCAATACATCCTTCTGTGCAGGTTTGGCCAGCATCAGACAGTACTCTGGGCAGACGTTCGGATGTTGTTCTGACTAGGCTTCGTATTGGTCACACGCGGTTAACACACCGCCACATTTTATGTGGCAATCAACCTACCCTGTGTGAGGTTTGTCGCGTCCCTGTGACGGTGGAGCACCTTTTAGTTCACTGCAGAAGATTTTTAATGCCACGGAACACTGCAGGCTTTGATACTCACAGTGTCTCAGACATTTTAGGTATTTCCGCCGATATTTTTAAGGTAGTGAAATTTTTGTTAGATTGTGACTTATTTTATGACATTTAACTTATAGCCTTTACGGTGTTAACTTTTTGTACCATCTTTTGTTTTTGTTGTTGGGCGCTGAATGACCACATCGGTCCTAGTGCCTGGCTTTGTGCCAAAATTTTATCAATCAATCAATCAATCATTTGGAGAGGATGGAGAGTGAGAGACTGACAAGGAGAGTGTATGTGAGTAAGGTGGAGGGGGATAGAGAGGGGGAGAGGCCATGGATGAGATGGAGGGATGGAGTGGAGAGGTGAGGGGGGGGGGTGAGCTGGGAGCAGAGCAATGAAATGGCGGGGGACAGGGCGTCATGGAGGCAATTTGTTTGTGACCACCCCTAATGGGGTTAAGGCGTCTGGCAATAGATAGATAGATCGATAGATTTATTTCTTAGTTTCTTCTGATATCTAATAATAACCAACTCATTTCAAGCTAACTGATCGTTCGCTGCAAAGAAGGGCAGGAATAAAATAACTAAAAATCCCATTTTATATGATAAATCAAGCTTCTGCTCCAGGCACAGAGTGATTTGTCAAGTTGCTGTTCCACATGATAGGCAAATAGTCGCTGAATTTGGTGGCATGGGTATTTACTCGTAATTTGTCTCACGTATATATGTTACATTACTGATTTTTTACTGTTGAACAATTAAATTACGAGAGTGAGTGAACTTCAGCTGCATTCGAAACTGTTGAAGTTCAGTCACTTTTCTAATCTTCTCTTACCATATACAGTAATTTCAGAAAACTCAGCTTGGCTGATAAGAAGTAATTGTGAACAGTTATATGTCTACCACTGATAATGAATTAGTTATTGAGGGGACATTTCCTGCATTTTCATTATCACTGAGTCATTGACTCTCACCAGCAACATTACTAACAACACTCCAAAACACTTATTTCTCGTATAATCAGACGGTAGTTATTGCTGACAGTCAATTGAAAGGAACTCAGGTGATGATTACAAGTTAACCTAAGTCATCCCGTCGACATACAGGTACGTCGCAGCGTTTTGTCACAGATAGACCCATCGACGTACTGGTACGTCAGGCAATTGCAAGGTCAGTCATTTGCATATTTTTCAAGTTTCACAGGTGTTTTTGGGTAGGCTTATGTGGGACACCTTCCTCTATCTGCTGTCAAGTGGGGATACCGCCTGGCCCCACCTGACCCCTCCTCCCCCCCTTCCCCCCACATTCGGCAATTCACCTGTTAGCAGTGACCTGGCCAGTAAAGACATGTCGCACCACACTCTCTCCAATGACGAAATTCATGGTGAAAGTGATTCCTGAGGTGGAGGACAAAGAAATAAAGAAGCTAGAGCAAGAAAGAAACAGAAGTGATGAGGTGGTAATGTCATAAAGGAAGGTGCCATGTGTGGATGTGTTTGGTGACTGAGCGATGCTTATATTCCTATATAATTGTGTGAAAACCAATATAGTCTTCTACTACACATAAATTTGTACCAGATAAATAAATACATAATTTAAAGTGGCTTGAATTAGTTTACCCTCAAATAGTTCGTTTTCTTTCAAGGCAGATTCCCTGAGAGAGAACGAAAGGTAAGGCTGACTCGTCACCTGTATCAACATTTATAAGCTCAGGAGCGCGATTTCTCTATGAATTTTCGATGTTTCTCACCAAAAGCGGAGGTTTGAGCCAAGAAAATAATAATCCGAAATTGCTTAGGACTGGGGGGTATTGGAGGTAGGAAATCAGTCGGGACGTGACGGGTTAAAATGAGATGGAAACTAGGTGTAATCCCGCAAGCCTTTGGAGAGAGTTCTGTACTCGGCAATACATCCACCTTGGAGGAAGTCGCACACCATCTCAATAACTTTTTAAATGCAATAATTCCACCATTGCAGCTCCCTGAACGGACCTCTCCACTTCATTATTGGTCGTAGTGCAGCAAGATAGGGAAGAGTGAGCACGTGTCCACCTGACCCCGTGCCCTAATGGTAAGCTGCCAGAGAAAGGGGTAGGAGTGTATGTGGCACTTTGCAGTCTGCATCCATCCCACACCCAGCGGAGGGACTAGGGTGAGGAAGTCCTGTTGCAGCTAACTTGCTCGGTACTTTCGCTCTAGGTAGGGAAAAATGAGGAAGGAAGGAAAAGAAAACACACGTCCCTCACCATCACCTTGCGAGAAAATTAACTGAGGGCTTATGCGTTAGAAACACCCCTTCTGGTCGTAATTATACAAGGTTTCACAACGTAATAATTTACTTCACTTGCTACGTTGACGTGACAGTGCACACAACCCTAATTGCTATTTATTAGTTCCTTCCGTATGCGAACATTTCTTAAGCTAATTCTTTCCATCAGCTAATTTAATTATGTTTAGAACTGTGACAGCCATTCTCCTACACAGCCTCTTTCGAGTGTAGGGATCCACGACGACTACAAACATCGGGTACAGTTACGAGTAGATGACTAGCCATTTCGCCGTGGTGGCATTACGTATGTGAAAATCCTTCGTTTACCTCCTGCAGACGGAACCTATGCACACAAGACGAGGCTGTCATTCTGACAGAGGCGTTCTAACCACTAGACCACAAGGATACCTGGACAATGAAGCAAGTAATCTGGTCCAGGCTACAAAAAAAACAAGCCAGTCAATAAGTTAACAACGTACAAAGGTTGATACAAAGAGTTATATTGTCTGTATTCATAGTTTCAGGTACAGTGTTTTAGATTCCCTTCTACTCAATAGCTTCACACCCATGATGTCCTTATATTTTATTGTTGCTACCATCACACGATTATATAGAAATCAGAAAAAACTTCACGCATTTAAAGTGTAAGGAACGGTCTACCAATCGCTTCATAGAAGTCTATCCTGGTGGTTAAAAGAACAAAGTACAAAGGTGATCATAGCATAACATTGCTCACATCTGAATCAAACAGTGGGGAGTTAGCATTACGAAAATTACCAAGTGTATTCATAATAATACCATTGAACCCTGCTTGCATCCTACAATTTTCAAAATGACTGCACATTCAGTCGCTACTGATTACCATCAAAACAATGGAGGCAGGAAAGTGTCCTATGGTCTCAATGGAAGGTGAGAACTCAGACAGCCTTAGTATTAATAACAGAGGTATCCAGACCTATTTATCATTCCAATTATATATTTATTATGTCTTGATTACATATATCCTGATTTGTTCAAATGACCCCTCTTTCTCTCTCCGTCTCGCCACAGTCTATACATATTACAAACACGTATTCCATCTTGAGTCATACCCGAAGCGATTTTTTATATATTTTTTAGGTACAGTTGGTCGTCCAGCAATATTGGCAACATCGGATTGAGTGCCTCAAGAAAAGACGGCCACGTCGCACCTTCGTTGTCCCCCAAAGAAAATAAGGTGTTATGGTAGGTTAACGTTTGGTAATGCCTAAGCTGGTTAGGTTTAATGTCAAAACAAGGCCGTTTTTGTTTGATTAGCTGAATTATTTTATCTATTCCCGAGCAAAGGCGCGACGTGCCGAATCATTTGTCGCTGAACCTGCTCTGACGTTGTCCATATAACTAGATGACTAAGTGTACCCAGACAGATCAAAGTTGTTTAACTGTATAGATAAAACCTAATAATGAATCTGTATATCCATATATCAGAGAGAGAGAGAGAGAGAGAGATTTGCGTATATTGCCACATGAAACACAGATTAATAATACTGATGAAAGATAATCAGGATGAGGGGATGCTCAGTATACTTGAAAATGTTTACTACTGAGTGAAGGTTGAGAGGCAAATTTGAGAAATGTGAACGTTTTGTGATACAAAAACATTCCAATATAATTATTTCCATCTGCTGCGAGAGGGAAAAGGATAGTACCTCGCATCTGTGATACTGTATCGTCAAGGAAATGATAGAGCTAGTGGACAACAGAGATAATCATGTATTTCTAGGCATTTTTTTCTTTGTTTTTGTTTTTTTTGGCTAGTCATAAAGTGCTGACAGACTCATGCTGAGTTGACTGAAAAAGAATAAACAAGCTTGAGAACCAATCCATGAGAACAGAAGTGGGACTTAATCTCCCCCCACCCTTAAATAAATAAATAAAAAGAATCACAGATGGGAGGAAGGTCTACTGATTACAAATGAGGTGGGAAAGTAGCCTATTATCTTTGAACTGTAGCCTGAGGACACCTCTGTTTTGACAGCTGCAGGTAACCACGATGTGAATCCACTTCAGGCAGTAGAAATACGCGAAAAAAAAAAAAAAGCATCCCAATCATACCGTAATGAGATCACAGATGCACTGAAGGTGGTGATGTCTTCCAGGAAATTAGTGGTGGAAACATAAAGTATCCTTCAATGTCTTGAGCATATCTGCAGTAGCTGCTATTAGGTCCTGCCCACAAATCTCTACCTGCAAGGAACAGGGAACGAAATTCCAGGAGCCCGAAAATTGTTCCCTCCAAGAAACAAAAACAAGATAACAGTGCCAAATTCAAGAACTGTTCATTTCGAGATGCCTGGACACAATGCGTTTGAAAGACTGGAGATCATAGGCAGTACAATATACAGACAGGGAGACAGTTCCAGAGCTCCATACATGAAGAACTGGGAGTAACGGTTAACTCTTGCATTAGAGACTTGGACAGAAGAGGGATGAGAGTTTGATACTAAACGAGTGATATGCGCCAGCAGTAGTGGTGGAAGGATGCAAGCAGACTATGCAGAGGCGTAGTTACCGCAGAGGTAGCGATAGAAAAACGATAAAGATGCAACAGTGCAGTGAAGAGACAGAAGTTGAAGGAAGCCGGTAAGAGCAGGAGAGTTAATGAGACAAAATATCTTTATTGAGGAGAGCCGTACGTAGGGACACTCCCCAAACATGAGAGTTTTACTCTACGCAGGGGCGAATAAAGCCAGTGTATAAAGTCAACAACAGTGCAGGGGTAAAGAAGGCAATGAGTCGGCTTAGCACACCTAATCTCTTGGACGCAGATTTTACAACAGATGTTACATGATCTTTCCATGATAAATTCTGAGAGAATGAAACCACAAGTATGTTTAAAGATGATGCAGGATTGAGCTGAATATCGTTAAAAATTACAGGATACTCCTGCAGAAGACTTTGTTGGGTTGGTAGATGTAAGAACTGAGTTTTTGATGCATTAAAAACAGCAAGATTATTTTTACTCCAATGAGAGATATTACCCAAGACAGACAGACAGGTGTGTCATAGCCTCATCCCTTGTTTGTTGAAGAAACTACTGAGATGGACGCTGTAGGAACCGAATGGAAAGGTGAAGGAAGGAGTCAGCAGCGTATGAGTGGCTAGGGCTAGAGGTACAGTTTAGGTCATTGATGAATAAATGGAAGACAATTGGTGATAGGACAGGGCCCTGAGGAACACCACGATTGATAGCTCTAGGAGAAGAACGGTGGCAGTCTATAACAGCAGCTATAGAACGACCAGAATGGATGTCAAAGGTGAAGTCACTGATAGAAGGATGGAAACTATTAGAGGGCAGTTTGGGAATTAAAATTTATGACAGACTCTATCAAAAGCATTTGAGATCTCAAGTGAAATGGCAAAGCTTTTGCCATGTACTGTATATATATATATCGTCGTCTCGTTTTTGAAGGCTGCAACATGCTTGCATGCGTCGGCCTTTTTGGATTGGAGCGTGTAGCATTTTATGACCGGATGCCCTTCCTGATGTCTACCAATGACCCTTGGGTGGATTCGATCCTCCGACCCTACGGCCAGAGCGGAGCGCTCTAACCCACTGAGCCACGGCTGCTATATATATATATATATTATTTATATAGCAATCCCTCTAATATCCGGACGTCCAATAACTGGACATACTCACTAACCGGACATTCTGGGCTGCCCAACCCCCAAAATGGAAAAAAAATCCGAGAAAAATCGATTAATTTTCAATCTTTTGGGACCGCGTCAGTTTGAATTTCCCATGCGTGCCGATCCCCTCTGTTTACACTCGTGACGCCACTATCAGTCGCCATTACCCACTCCCCTCCTCCCTCATGAACAACTCCGAAAATGGTGGCCGAAGTGATTGCTTTTGTGGTGATACCCTACCTCCTACAGTGCTTGATACTGCTCTTCACCTTCTTCATCATGTGTGTGATGATGGCCCCGCCTCCTGAGAAGAGGAAAAGAGTGGTTTTGACTCTGGAGAAGAAGAGGCAGATATTGGACAAGGTGGACACCGGCTGGTCAACAGGGCGCATCTTACGTGAGTTCAACCTCCCTCGCTCCACCTTGTTTGATATCAAGAAGTCCCGAGACAAACTACAGCAGTACACGGCTGATTTCGCATCGAAGACCAGACGAAACGTGCATAGGAAGGTGATGTTTACTCCTAAGTATGCAGACCGACCGCTCCACGTTGATTTCGTATCGACAACAACATGCTGCTGGTGTGTTGGTACGTGGAACGGAGCTGAAAGCTGCTGCTGAGAAGTCCACAAGGCTCCATGGATCGTCACTAGACCACAAAGGAATTTACTGTTGTGTACAGTGCAGTGAAGTGATGTTATTCCTGTTATAAAAAAAAAAAACTTGGTGAAAGTGTTGGCGAGAAGTGCTGGTGATTCTCAAGTGGAAAGGTGTGTCAGGTGCAACGTCTTCCTGTCAGAGTCTGGGATGATAGAGTGGGTTATTACATCAGGACGGCTGCTTTTTGTTCGTAAGTACCCTAACTTCATGCCTAACGTGTTTTCATCATGCTGTACGTGTGTTAAAAAATTACCGAAAATGTTAATCATAATTTCCTGCTTGCTATTTAATTTTTCCATGCATGGTTCTTAAGCAAAACAGCTAGAAAAAAGGTTGAAGCAGTGAATTTCATGTCTGGTCCTAACCTAACCTATGGTTACCATAAAGATTTTCATGCCTAACGTGTTTTCATCATGCTGTACATTAGTTAAAAAATTACCGAAAATGTTAATCATAATTTCCTGCTTGCTATTTAATTTTTTTATGCATGGTTCTTAAGTAAAACAGCTAGAAAAAAGGTTGAAGCAGTGAATTTCATGTCCGGTCCTAACCTAACCTAACCTATGGTCACCATAAAGATTTTAATGCCTAACCTGTTTTCATGATGCTGTTAATGTGTTAAGAAGTCACCCTAAATGTTAATCATAATTTCCTGCTTGCAATTTAATTTATTCATGCATGGTTCTTAAGTAAAACAGCTAGAAAAAAGGTTGAAGCAGTTAATTTCATGTCCTGTCCTAACCTAACCTAACTTATGGTTACCATAAAGATTTTCATGCCTATCCTGTTTTCATGATGCTGTTAATGTGTTAAGAAGTTACCCTAAATGTTAATCATAATTTCCTGCTTGCAATTTAATTTATCCATGCATGGTTCTTAAGTAAAACAGCTAGAAAAAAAGGTTGAAGCAGTTAATTTCATGTCCGGTCCTAACCTAACCTCACCTATGGTTACCATAAAGATTTTCATGCCTAACCTGTTTTCATCATGCTGTACATGTGTTAAAAAAATTACCCTAAATGTTAATCATAATTTCCTGCTTGCTATTTAATTTTTCCATGCAT
>JAGKTI010012349.1:8604-24772 GCA_018397915.1 Birgus latro
CATTTTTTGGGGCATTTCTGGGTTCCGAACGTCAGCCTACGATGTCCGGACAGTGAGGTAACCGGATATTGGTCGTCCGGATAGTAGAGAGATTACTGTACATGTATAAAGGGTTTATTGGAGCTGCCACCCCAGGACTATTACCCATTTGTCCCATTTGAAGCTTTGCTATCACTACTTTTTTTAGCTGAAATAATAAGATTAGTTATTAAATCATCATAATTAATATAAAACTCACCTTAAAGGAGTTAACGAGGTGTTTGGTGTGATGATTAAAGACATGTTATTATAAAAATGTTTACCGTAAGACACCCAAGACGTGTGTTTACAAACGATACTCGCTGACCTGACACATCGGTGCATTCTAACTAACCTAACCGATTAGTTTTGACCCCTAATACTCCCCATAAATATTTTAACCACGAAGGATTGCCACAAAGCCTCTTGAAAGTCCTCATCATCAATCATGCAAAAACTTCTGACCTGATCAACACGTGAATAATGACCTAAAGCATCATGCATATTTCGCCAAAAATCATTTTTGGCGCAATCATTAAAACAAACAAACAGACAAAAAAAAAACTGTCTTTGAAAGTCATTAGTCATCAACAATAAAGGAAAAAAAAAACTATACAGTACCGAAGTTGTCAGCATGGACTGATTGCGTACTTCACTTCTCAGATACACACAAATGCAGAAATGATGAATAATAAACAAGTCAGCCAAGCAGTATAATTTGTATGACAGTATACAGTAATTCACAAGAACTGAACTCACATCATTATCTTACCTATTTACATCAACACGTAGTGTCTTCACATACCATACGAGCCGAATTTTCTCTTCTAAAGACCGTCAGTTCATAATAAAATTCGGGCACAGCCTCCCCCCCCCACACACACACTTGTTGCACCACAGGCGAAAACACGAATTTTACTACTCCTTCATCATTACATTTTTTTTCCCCCCAACAAAGAAACTATCCACATCATAAACACACGCAACTTGTTGTATCTATCAGATCATTTGCACACCATACACCACTTCATCCAACAACTTTAAATTTTCCTTTGAAATAAATGCTTTTCTTGTGTTCATAGCACTTTCAGGGTGCTAAGTGCTTAGGTATACTATACAGTACTGAAGTTGTCAGCATAAACTGATTGCATACTTCTCACTTCTCAGATACACACAAATGCAGTAATCATGAATAATAAACAAGTCAGCCAAGCAGCATAATTCGTATGACAGTATACAGTAACTCGCAAGAAATGAATTAACATCATTATCTTACCTAACTATTTACATCAACACGTAGTGTCTTCACATATCACGAGAGCCGAATTTTCTCTACTAAAGACCATCAGTTCATAATAATATTTGGGCACAAAGCCTTCCCCCCCACCACTCGTTGCACCACATGCGAAAACACCAATTTTACTACACCTTCATCATTAACTTTTTTTTCCCCCCAACAAAGAAACTATAGTATCCACAGCGTAAACACACCCGACTCATTGTATCTATCTGATCCTTTGCACACCGTACACCACTTCATCCAACAACTTTACATTTTCCTTTGGAAAAAATGTTTTTCTTGTGTTCATAGCACTTTCAGGGTGCTAAGTGCTTAGGCATAACTAAGGTTAGTTTGGAGTACTGAGAGGGAATGAGGAGCAAGGAAATAAGCAAATAAAAGCTCCTCACCGCAGCGACAATCCACAAAACACTGAGGCAGGCTGTGGGTTGGCTATCCAAGATGCGCCCAGACATTTCCCACAAAATAACCGTTAATCGAGTGAATCCAAATGTTATTATGGAAACTGGGTATCCATTCTAACTTACCATTATTGCTGAAAATGTTACTGTCAAAATCATTATTGGCAAGGTCCTACTGTACGATAAAACAGACAGAGAATGATTGTGGAAAGTTTTACGCATGTGGTAAGCTGCTAGGTACCGTCAAGAGTTTTCATCATGGTAGAGAA
This sequence comes from Birgus latro, assembly GCA_018397915.1. Lineage (NCBI taxonomy): Eukaryota > Metazoa > Arthropoda > Malacostraca > Decapoda > Coenobitidae > Birgus > Birgus latro. Next base: position 10,593 of record JAGKTI010012349.1, read on the forward strand.
GCATGTGTAAAAGTTAATGGGCATCTAAGTGAATGGTTCACGATCGATGTGGGCGTGCAACAAGGCTGTGCGATATCCCCATGGTTGTTCAATATACATATATGGATGGAGTGATGAGAGAAGTGAAAATACGAGTAATGGAGAGAGGGATGGCGTTGGTAACGAATGGTGCTGGATGGAATATCTCAAATTTGTTGTATCCTGATGATGCAGTACTACTTGCAAATATTGGACAAGAACTTGGTAGACTAGTGCCAAGTTTTTCTGATGTCTGTGAGCGTCGTGCCTTGAGAGTAAATGTAGAGAAGAGTAAAGAGCTGATTATTGAGAGAGAAGGTGACTCTCAGCATGACGTTACAGTGAATGGAGAGAGACTGGAACAGGTGAGAGTGTTCAAATAGCTGGATACAGTGATAAAAAAGAGAGGAAAATGTGTAAAAGAAGTGGAAAGTAGAGTGACATAGGGAAAGAAAGTAGCTGGTGCTATGAAGGCCTGGATATGAAATGGAGGCTTGAGTGTTGCAGCTGAAAGAGGCTTACATAAAGGAGTGTCAGTGCCAACTTTAACATATGGGTGTGAGACTATGGTGAGGCATCAAAATAAAAAGTCAAGAGAGACAGCAGTGAAGATGGGACTACTGAGGAATGTATGTGGAGATGGGATACGAAATAATGCGATTCGTGAAAAATGTGGAGTGAGGAAGTCTGTGGACACAAGAATCGAAGAGAGTGTACTGAGATGGTATGGTTGTGTGGGGAGAACGGAAAACAATAGAGTGGTGACAAAGGTATACCTGAGCAAATCTGAAGGAAGGAGGAGGCGAGGTTGGCCGAGGAGAAGGTGGAGGGATATGGTAGATGAGTGTGTGAGGAAGAGAGGTATGGAAGTCAGTGAGGCTAAGGGACTGACAAGAGATCAAGCTGGCTTTTTTTACCCAAGGAAAAAAGGAACTAAAGGCCAGGAGCGTGCAAACCATTCCATCCAAGAATGAAACAAAAACAATACAACAGAGACCCAATTTCAAGATCCATTCATTTTGAGCTGCTGGATACACTGCATTTCAAAGACTGGAGATCATAGGAAGTAGGAAATACAGACAGAGGAAGACAGTTCCACAGATGACCTGCTGAATAAATGAAAGACTGGAAGTAACGGTTAATGCTTGCATTTGAGAGTCAGACAGAAAAGAAATGAAAGTTTGTTGCTTGACGGGTGATATGCGCCTGTTGTAGAGGTGGAGGGGCGCAAGCAGAGATTCAGAGAAGCAGTGACGACTGAAATAGCAATAGAAAGAAGATAAAGATGCAACAGTGCGATGAAGAGACAGAGGCTGAAGGGACCCAGTAAGAGGAGGAGACTTAATAAGACAAAAAGCCTTTGACTCCACCTTGTTGTGAAGAGCTGTATGAGAGTTGTATTCCACATAGGGGTGAATAAAGCCTATGTATAAAGTCAACAACTGTGCAGGGGTGAAGAAGAAATGGAGTTGGCTTAGCACACCTAAATCTCTTGGAAGCAGATTTCACAAGAGATGTAATATGATCTTTCCAAGACAAATCCCGAGAAAAACAAAACCCCAGGTATGTTTAACTCGCCCAATCCCCCCAACGTACGATGCACGTCACCACTTTTTTTTACACTCAGACCCACCGACGTGCATTGTACATCAGTCAATTGGAAGGCCCGTTGTTTGCCCTGCCCCAGCTGACCTCCCCCATCCACCCCCACTCTCAGCAATTTACCTGTTAGCAGTAACCAGGCCAGTAAAGACATGTTGCCCCACGGTCTCTCCAATGATGAAATTCATGGTGAAAGTGATTCCTGAGGTGGAGGACAAGAAATAAAGAAGCTAGAGGAAGAAACAAACAGAAGTGATGAGGTGGTAATGTCAAAAAAGAAGGTGCCATATGTTGGAGTTTTTGGTGACTGAACAATGCTAATATCGCCTATATTATTGTGTGAAATCCAATATAGTCTTGTACTACACATAAATTCGTACCAAATAAATAAATAAATACATAATTTAAAGTGGCTTGAACTAGTCAGCCCTCTCATTGTTTGTTTTCTTTGAAGCCAGGTACCCTGAGAGAGAACAGAAAGGTAAGGCTGACTGTCACCTCTAGCAACATTTATATGCTCAGGAGGGCGATTTCTCAATGAATTTTCGATGTTTCTCACCAAAAGAGGAGGTTCGAGCCAAAAAAAGACAAGTTGAAAATCGGTCGGGTTCTGAGGGTATGTTGCGTAAAAAAGCGGTCAGGACTGGGCAGGTTAAGGATGATGCAGGAATGACCTAGACATTATTAAACATTAGAAGGTACTCCTATGCAAGCTATTGGCAGGTGTAAGGACTGAGTCTTTGACGCATTAAAAATAACAAGATTACTTTTACCCCAGCCAGAGATACGAGCTAAGTCAGACATCAGGTGTGCCATAGCCTCATCCCTTGTTTGTTGAAGTAACTGCTGAGATGGACGTTGTAGGAACAGAATGGAAAGGTGAAGGGTGTAATCATCAGTGTATGAATGGATAGGGTTAGATGTACAGTTTAGGTCACTGATGAATAAAAGAACGGGAGTTCGTAATATGACAGAGCTCTGAGGAACACCACTGTTGATAGATCTAGGAGAAGAACAGTGACTGTCCACAACAGCAGCTATAGAATGATCAGAAAGGAAGCTATAGATGAAGGCACAGACAGAAGGATAGAAATCATAAGAGGGCGGTTTGAAAATTGAAGATTTATATGACTCGTTCGAATGCCTTTGAGATGTCAAGTGCAATTGCAAAGATTTCGCCAAATTCCCGAAAGAAGGATGACCAGGAGTCTGACAGGTAGGTGAGAAGATCACTTGTGGAGTGTCCCTAACGGAACCCATACTGACGATCAGAAAGAAGGTTGTGATAGGAAAGATGCTTTAAAATTTTTGTTAGGAATAGACTCGAAAACTTTTGAGACACAGGATGTTAAAGCAGTTGGGCGATAGTTAGAGGGCTGGGAATGGTCACCCTTCTTTGGGACTGCCTGAATGAAAGTAAACTTCCAGGAGAAGAAGGGAAGTTGATAGACAATGGCGAAAGTGTTTACCCAGGCAGGGTGTCAACACAGAAGCACAGTTCTTGAGGACAACAGGAGGGACCCCGTCGGGCCCATATGCCTTGTTAGCACAAAGGCCAATGATGGCAGATAATACATCAGTTTAAGAAACTTTAATGTCAGCCTTGAGGAAGTCAGAGGGGGGAAGTGATGGAGGAAGAGCACAAGAATCGTCTAAGGTAGAATTGGAGGAGAAACTCTGAGTGAAGAGATCTGCTTTATTAGTAGAAGAAATAGCTACAGAGCCATCAGAGTGGAAAAGAGAAGGAAAGAATGATGAGGTAAAGTTGTTAAAAAGGTTTTTGGCAAAGTGCAAGAAGGAGCATGAACAATATGAGTTGGAGAGTTCAGAACATTAAGTACGAATGAAATTATTGTTAGCAAAGCAAAGAACAGACTTAGCATGATTTCGGGCAGAAACATAAAAAAGATGCGATTCAGAGGTGGGTTGGCTCTGGTACCTTTTACAAGCCCTCTCCTTGTTGTGGACAGCATTAGAACAAGTGTACTTAAACCAAGGATTTTTTGCATTAGTCAAAGGAAACGAACAAGGAATATATGCTTCGATACCTGAGAGAATAACCTCTGTAATATGCATGGCACACTCAGATGACTTCCAGTGACGGAAGCAATAATCATTCCAGGGAGAGTCAGAGATGTACTGCCTGTGGCCCTCCTAATTAACAGCTCCAAAGTGCCACCACCAACACATCCTTGGAGGGTCCACAGGCTATACTGGAGTGATAGGATAGGTTAAGATAATAAGGTTGTGACAGGAAGAGCCCAACAGAGAGGAAAGATTGACAGTGTAAGCAAAAGGATTAGTTGTAAGGAAAAGGTCAGTTATGTTGGAACTCTCTCTAAGGCATTCAGGGATATGGATAAGATGCTGTACAAGCTGCACTAGGTCATTAAGGATAGAAAAGATGTAGGCTTGTTCAACAGGTGAATCAGTGAAAGGAGAGGAGAGCCAAAGGTGGTTGTGAACACTGAAATCTCCCAGAATGAAGATTTTTGAGAAAGGAGAAACGGGTAGTGTCAGAAAAGGCAAACCACACTCACTGGCCTCACACCGCGAACTACCCAGGCCCTCAGCTGCATACCGCAAGACCTTCTGGTGACATCACCACTTGTGACGCAAAAGGCGTGTGCGCACGCACACACACTAACAGCAATATGCACTAACAGGTAAGATGTGTTCCATCATACAAGTACGAGAGTCAAAGAATTTTTCACAGTCAGTAGAATTAGGGGATAGGTAAACAGCACAGGTATATTTAGTGAGAATGACAGGGGATAGGTAAACAGCACAGGTATATTTAGTTAGAAGTTGAAGCCAGAGAGTAGAGAATTCAGAAGAATAAAGTTCAGGAACACGAGAGCAAGATAAGTCGTTGTGTACCTGTACACAACAGCCACCTTTGGATTTGAAATGAGTATAGAGAAAGTAGGAGGATACAGAGAAGGGTTTGCTATCAGTTGCCTCAGACAGCTGAGTTTCAGTTAAGAAGAGAAGGTGAGGTTTTGAGGAGAGATGGTGCTCAACAGAGAGAAAGTTAGAGGAAAAGCCACAAATGTTGCAGAAATGAAGAAAAAGTGAGTCAGACAGTGGTTCCTGGCAACTCACTGAGTCATCATCAGAAGAGGGGCAGATGATGGGGGCATTTATGCTCCCCCCCTCCCATGGGGACTCCGAGGCTCAGTTATTAGGCACCATTTTGATTTAAACTTTGAAAATGAAGTGTTGTGTGTAATGTGCATGTAGTCTGGTGTTGACAGTTAGAGAAACTTGTATTTGTCATTTTTTCAGTCTTATCAAAAGGATGATACGGCACTCACTGAGCCAATGTGAAAGGGGAGCGTGTCATGATTGACCCGCTGCACTCTCTTTCCTGCTGTGGAAGGCCAAGTGTATAGAGCAAAATTTGTTAGCGTGTGTGACTGTGATTTTATACATTATCTTTGTTTGTGTTTAATGCTGGAAATGTAAGTCACCCAACAAACTTGATCCACTGTATACCTCCCTACTTGGATACAGTTTTGAAACCTACCAACATGGTGAATTTCTTTTCCTTTTACTGACTACATAATGAATAAAAATGTATGAGGTCGCTGCTAACTGCAGAGATGAGCTTATTGCTGCAGTCAGAAAGAAACTATGATGTTCAATCGTAATCCCATGTCCTCTGTTTTGATATGGATATGCAGTGATGATACGAAAGCAATTACCCGAGTTAGGACACTGCTGCACCGTATCCTATCACTGGGTGATATGCAATGATAATACAATATGTGGATACACAACAAGTGGATACCTGGTTTTGGTGTGGCATGTGTTGTGTTGTGCTCCATAATTTGGGATGTGTAATGTGGGTCTATTCAGCATGAGGAGAAAGTGTCTCTGTGGTTTACCTGGTAAATGGTGAAAGGTGAGCCATCTTTTTCCACTGCCTCTGTGGGAGCCTCCAGACAAGAGCTGCTCTCCTGCTGGGTGTCACTGTTGCCGAAACTCTGGCAGAACATGTCATCCACCACTTTCAAAGCTTTCTTGGTTTCAACAGTTGGGTCTGTCATGTTGAAAGTTTTTGATGTGCTGTTGGTGCTTAAGTTGGAGTCATCTCGCCCTTATAAATGAAAGAGGTAGCAAAGATTAATTCTACAACTTACTTAAAAAAAAAAATAATAATAATAATAAATTGCTAATAATACACACAAAATGTATATCTTTATATACAGGTTACAGAGATGCACAGCATAATGACAAAAAATATCTACAATTTATTGAGAAGATAAAACTTCCTATTACCCAGCACCCTAAAAAATTAAAAATTGCTGTAAAAAAGGATAACTTTCCTCAAGGCATGAATAAAAAATCAGGGAGAAAATAAACAACTGTGATAATTACTCCTGGTTCTACATCATCTTCACTGTTACCTTAATTTCCATTGTAAAATGGACTACGTAGGGACACGTAGAATAATTTATGCATTTACAATTTTCCAAATGGTTTCCTGTACACCAGGAAACCACTTACCACACTGGGTGGTAACCATACAACCAAATTATGGCATCTGGTGGTTTAGTGGGTAATTAGGGTGCTCCAATTGGATTGATTCGATGCAAGTTTATATCCAAGAGATGGTTGGGGTTGACTGCTCACGTAATGCTATTCAGGGATGAGTGAGGCTGGTCACTCTCATCTTAAATGTCAGGATCAACCTGCCTAGCCACAGGCTCCAGTGCTCAATATGGGGCAATACTGGATTAGATGATGATGATGATGATGATGATGATGATGATGATGATGATGATGATAACTTTATGGTTATAATACCCATGACAGCAACTGACCTGTTTACATTACCCCCTCACCATTCCATGCAGATACTAAAAAAAAAAGAAAAAGAGGCCAGTATGTACACCAATGAGCAAAATGTTCACTGACACTTCTCTCCCAGGATGTGTCCAGCCTTGCATATTTCTCATTCTTCCCCAAACAATTCAGAGTATCCTTCCTTCTCATACTCTTTTTTGTGCGTGTTTCATACTGTCACATAAAAATAGTTAACTTTGCACCTTCAACTGCAACACTTGTGAGAGAAATACCATGAGAACTTTCATTCATGGGAGTACATGGCCAAAAGTAGCTTAGCTATGTGCTTCAGAAAACTAATTTTTATAATTCATATTCTTTGGCATCTTACACACACACACACAGCAATGATGATTTTGTTTGTTACATATTGTAACTGTACTTATTACATGGTCACAAGCTGAAACCAATCTTGGTAGGTACACTGTGCTACCATAAGATATGTGGCTATGAATCTGGCAACTAATTAGATATTCAACACTCTTCTGCAATGGACTTCCCAAAATTACTAATTCAAAGACAAATCTGAGCCTCATGCATTATTACTCAGCACCAAGTTCATTTCCTTAACAGTTTCTAGAAACAGTTGGGGTGCAGTTAAGACTTTTTGTCTGGTTGCTTTGAGCTATACCATTGCTAACCTCAGTACAGTACAGGGATTCTGTAAGAGGAAGCACAGTGTCATTTTGAGCATGACAGTTATAAGAAGAACAACAATAAGAACCTAGTGCCAAAAGCCAGCACACAGCTGGATCGTCGGCTAAAGCTGTGTATGCTGGGCGGACCGGGAGCACAGACGTGGCGTGGTGAATGAAATGGGTCAATGGAAGAAGTGTATCATATTACAGATGGGGCTACTGAAGTAGGGGGAGGAATTAGATGTCAGATAGAAGACCAGTAGAGGTAAGGAAGTACATGATATTACAGAAGGAAAAATACGGTGATTCACAGAGGAAGTCTGCAAGAAGGGAGGAACATTGGAGGTGAGACAAGAAAGGAAAATAAATATGTTGCTGTAGAGCATAAAGAGGACAATCAAGGAAAATACAGTGTAAGGAAAGAATGGTATTGCAATGAGTACAGAGGGGAAGGCAGTCACCAGACATCAAATAAGAGTGGGTAAGTCTAGTATGACCAATTCTAAGATGAACTAAAGCAGTCTCCCACTTCCTATTATGGTGGCAAGGGGTCAACCAGGGAGAAATAAAGGGTTTATTCTAAGATGAACTAAAGCAGTCTCCCACTTCCTATTATAGTGGTAAGGGGTCAACCAGGGAGAAATAAAGGGTTTAACAGTACGGATTGTATTATTAATGAGTCCAAGCAAGACTCCCACCGATGTTTAAGAAAGGAAGATAAGGCAGGAAGAAAGTCAGAGACTGGAATGAGTAAGGATGGAGAAGCATCTCTGGCAACAGTTGCGTGAGCCAACTGATCTGCATGTTCATTGCCTGCAATGCCTACATGTCCAGGGACCAAACAGAACTGGACAGATTTATGACGAGAAGAAATACGGAACAACCATTCTAAGATATGGAGGACTAAAGGGTGAGAAGTAGAAGGTGACTGAAGAAGGGACAGAGCACCAAAAGAATCAGAGAATACCACAAATGTGGAAAAGGTGGAGCGACAAATATACCACAATGCAAACAAGAGGGCATACAACTCGACTGTTAAAACACTCACACAAACAGGAAGGCTGAAGAGATTAAAGGTGTCAGGAAAGAGAACTGTGAACCCGACACCTTCTCGAGTTTTGGAACCACATGTGTATAGAGGGTCTGCAGAAGAATGGCGGGAAAGATGGTCTAAAAAACAGGAATGGAGAATGAGGAAAAAAGAATTAGACTTGGAATAAGGGAAAATGGAAGAACAAACGCTGGGACACAGAAGAAGCCATAGGGGAAAGACTCGTCCAGAAAGAGAAAACATTACCAACGGTAAGGGAGGAGCGTGAGAGGAGGGTACGAGCTTGAATTGCAAAAGGTGGTTTGATCCTAGGATGTGAGGAAAGGGTGTTCAAGTCAGGACCGGGAGGAAGCAGAGAAGGGGTATTAGGGATGTAGTGCAACTTAGCATAGGTACGAAGAGTGGGCAAAGCACAACAGTGGTAAAGTGAAGAAACTCCTGATTCAACATACAAACCTTCAACTGGGGAAGATTTGAAAGCGCCAATAGCCAGATGCAAACCGTGATGATGCACGGAATCAAGTTGTTGGAGGGTGGTATCTGTGGCAGAAGAATAAACCTGGCAACCATAATCAAGTTTGGAGAGAATGAGAATAGTATGGAGGCGAAGGAGAGTAGTTCGATCGACACCCCACGACAAAGTTTGTATGAGACGGAGGCATTGCAAAGCTGAAATTTTTAAGAAGTCGAGATGGTCCTCCCAAGTACGATGAGTCAAAAATAAGGCCAAGAAAGGAAGCACAGGTTTTATATGGCAGAGGAAAGCCATAAAGAAAAAGAGGTGGATGAGGAATAAGACGAGAACGGGTTAATGTGATGGCATGATACTTGAGAGGAGGAATCGGAAACCACGGGTAGTAGCCCACTTTGAGGCGGCAGAAACCACACGTTGAATAAGAGTACTAAGGACTGAGATGTCACAATCTGAGGCATATATTGCAAAGTCATCCACATTAAGAAGAGCGAACACCAACAGAGAGACAAGAAAAAATCACATCGATTGCCAATAAAAGGAGAGTAGTGCTAAGAACACTGCCTTGGGAAACACCTTCATTTTGTGAGAATGGATCCAAATAAGTATGCTGAACGCAGACCCGAAAGAAATGGGCTGAAAGAAAATTCTTAATGAAAGAACCTTACCATCAATACCACAAGAATGAACTGTGCGCAAAATATGAAAGTCCCAAGCAGTATCATATGCCTTCTCAAGATCAAAGAAAACTGCAATAACAGATTGGTGAGGCACAAAGGCAGAGCGGATGTAAGTATCTTGATTAAGGAGAGGAGTTAGGGTACCATGAGCTTTTCGAAAACCAAACTGAGAGGATGGAAAAAGCCATTTGGATTCTAGGATCCACATACGACGATGATTTATCATACGCTCAAACAACTTGCAGAGACAACTGGTAAGAACAATAGGGCAATAATCATGAGGAGCCTAACCTTCCCAGCTTAAGAAATGGGAGAATGAAGGCATTATGAAAAGAGGGGGGGAAAACACCCTCGGTCCAGATCTCATTATAAATAGCCATAAAAGGCACAAGGCCAGGGGGGAAAGGTGCCAGAGTATATTGTAAAGTATGTCATCAGGACCTTCACAAGTGTTCTTCCACAGACGAAGGGCAGAGGACAATTCATGGAGAGTGAAAGGTGCATTATACAATTAACTAAACGACAGATGGAAGACAACAGGAATACATTCAGAAGTAGCTTTATGGGCATGGAATTCAGGGGAGAGAAGAGAACAGCTACTAACATTACTAAGATGAAGACCCAAGCCGTTAGCGACTAGATACACATTTGCTAATGATTCCCCATCTAGATGAAGGACTTGGGAAAGGCATGGGAATATGATTACTGGCTATTTTGCGAACAAGTTTCCAGATGGAAGCAATGGGCATATTGGTAGTAATAGTGGAAATGTATAACATCCAGCTAGGCATTTAGCCTGTTCAACAGTCTTGCGAAGAGAAGTGTTGACTTTTTAAGCAAAAGAAATGCACCCTGTTCATCCAGGGTGTTGTGTTTGCACAGGTAACTTTTCCAATGTGCACGTTTGACATGGAGTGCCATGGTGTAATCAGAGTCCCACCAAGGCACACATTTAGAAGTAAAAGGCCGGGATGACCTAGGAATTGCAGTCAAAGCTGCACCCAGTAAGAAATTAAAAAAAGATAAGCATATCTAAAACAGTAGGAAAGGAGGAAGGGGGTATGGAGGAAACTGACAGAGAAGTAAAAGACAGCCAGTCAGCTTTCAGAAAGCACCATCAAGGAGGCCTGAGTACAGGAAAATAGGAAGCAAGAGTAAGTTTAATAGGAAAGCAATCAGTATACACTGAACAGACCAGTGGAAATCTAAAGAAAGAGAAGGGGAACAGATGGAAAGAGAGAGGCATGAGATGGTCTGGGTTCTGGCATCAAAATGCTGATGCACCTGAATTTAATAAAGACAAATCATTAGTAAAAACAAATGACTCAAGGTGGCGGCCATGAGAATTAGTAATAGTATTGACTAATAAAGCATGGAGACAAAATCACCTAACAATAAAACTGGGGTGGGTAACTGGGACAATACAACGCACACGGCATGAAAATCAATAGACTGGGAGGGAGAAAAATAAATGGAAATCACAGTAACCCAAAAGCTGAGAAAAATACAAACAAAATGACATGGAACAGAGGTGTTAATGGACAGATGTTCATGAGGAATTGTATGGTGGACTAAGACAGCTGAAACAGAAAGATAAGCAGGAGAGGACAAGAAACAATAGCCAAGTATAGGTACCGAAGGAGAAGACAAACGAGGGTCTTGTAAACAGGCTAAGAACAGGCTGTGAACCGAAAGAAGATAGCGGAGGTCATTGAGATGGGCCGTAAAACTTGGAATGTTCCATTGTAAAACAGACATACTAAAACTTTAAAACACCAAATAAAAGTAAAGCCCAACAGAAAAATAGAGGCCAGGAAGGATAAAAGAAAAAAAATACTAAAGATAAAATATAATACACAGGAAGTAAAATATAATATAGAATAGTAACATACATTACTGAGTCAGTACAATAGTAGGAATAGGGGCAGGAGGTGGAATAGGTGGATAAGCGGGACGGTCACCATAGCCTGCAGCATCGGAAGAGATAAAGGGGAAAGAGTACTGGAAGAAGCGGAAAAGGAAGGGAGTAAAGAGGAGGAAGGAACAGAAGATGAAGGAGGGAGAGCAGTGGGAGGGAGGTCAGGAGGTACAAGATGAACTTCAACAGAAAAGGTGGAAGGAGAGGGTACAGTATTGTTCACTGAATATGGCGTGGAAGTTAAAACATAATCCATAATCTTTGGGATAGTTTCACTGTTGTCACTGCCAGAGGGTTTCGTGTAACAAGTAGCCAGCAGTGGAGTTGTCCAAGGAAGGGACTGAGAAGGCTGCATAGATGTGGATTTCAATAAGGCAGAATGTATAGGTCTGGTGGGGCAGGTATTCATCGCACGGACTTTATGAGCTGGAGAAGTAGGAGGATGAGCAGAAGAGGCCTTAGAGTCTGATGCGACAGACAGACAGCGTTTACCACTAAAGGAGGATGGGGGTCGGGTGTTACGTTGGGTAAGAGGCACCACACGGCGGGTATGAGAAACTGAACTGGAGGAGTGAGAGGAGGGTTGAGGTTGGGAATGGGGGAAGGATGAGGAGAGGGTACAGGTAAGGAAGGGGATGGAGAGGAAGTAGGGGTAGAGGAATCTAAAACAGAGAATTAATTAGTGACAGGAACAAGAGGAAACTGTAAGAGAAGGACTGAAGTAGAGGGGGGGGGGGTCAGGTAGAGTGGAGAGGGAGGTGGAAACAGAGTATTGGGAGGAAGGGAAGAGGCGACAACAGTCACAGGGGTAGGGAGAGAGTGAGAGATGGGAAGACGAGAAGTGGGAGGAGAGGAAGAGGGGACAACAGATACATAGACAGGTGCAGACAGGGAAGAAGAAATAGTACTGGAACTGGAAGCCACTCTGGAAGGAGGACAGGCTACACATATGTATGCATCGTTAGGACAGTGACCGAGGCCGCGAACTCTGTGACGAGCCTCATGAAGGGAGAAACCAGTTTTCCAGTGGACGCTAGACACCTCTGCCTCGAAGAAGTAGACAGGACATTGCCGGTAGGTGACAGAATGGCTACCCTGACAGTTAAGGCAACACCAGATGGTGGAAGTGCAGTCTGAGGAAGCATGACTTGCCAATGCACACTTGGCGCAGACTGTAGATGATCGGCAGTATTTGGCAGGGTGGCCAAAGCACCAACAAGATGTGCATTGGCGAGGAGATGGAATAAACTGACGCACTTGGAGAACCCTTATAATGACTGTAGGGGGTTGACTGTGAGAGGCGAAGACTATTTTTATGATATTGGCTGATTCTTGTCAGTGTCCATGAGGAGGAATTGTATAACACTGCACTGAGCATAAAGGATGATGCTGTTCAGAAAGAATTAGCTCAATCTCATTAGAGTACTCTGTGAAAGCCCACAGACTGAAGGACATTGATGATGGTAAACAAATGGTGCCAGTGGTGGAATTCAGCTGGATATCTGGGGACACAAGAGATGGGTTGTCCTGAATTGTTCACTAGGGATGCCACCTTCTCAGCTTGGGCAATACTGTGAATGACAAGGAGGCGGGCGCCATTCGGATGGGCCGAGAAGGTGACATTCCTGCCTACCTGTCGAAATAAACGGAGGTGGAGTGAAAGGTTGTCAGTCATATCATGGATATTGAATAATTTCGACCATGTCTGTGAACCGAATAGAGAGGTCAGGGAAGGGGCAGGCACATAAGAAGAAGGACAAGGTAGGGAGAGAAAGACAGAGGACACAGATGGAATGGAGACAGGAAAAGAAGAAGGAAGGTAAAGATGAAATGTGACGATAGTACAGCGGCTGACTGAAGTAGACAGAACAGAAGCATGAGGAGTGGAAAACACAGAAGGAAAGGGGGATGGGTTGTTTAATGTAACCAAACGTGTAGGAGAAGGGGAGGAAGTAGAGGCCACAGTCAAAAGGGAGTCCTAGGTCATCACCTTAACCCTATGAGATTTCTGGGCTGTTTATATTATGTCTGTGCTAGTGTTGGCCACTCTCAAGCTGACCCACATCTTCACAGCACGATATTTTTCTTTGATACCTCTGTGTATATACACTTTTCATGCTAGAATGTTGGTTCTGGTGTCATTTTAAAGCTGAATAGTTGTACTTTATCACAGTATGTTCAAAAAAGGAGAAAAAAGAAAAGAAAATACCAAAATAATGAGCTGAAATTAGGTGAAAACCAAAAATTTTATACCTTGTAGAAAAATATTTGGTGAAAAAAAAAAAAATGTAAATCTGGTTTAAACCATGCAAAACTACAATAAATTACCTTTACAGTGATATATATACTGTATATTATGGTAATTTTTTCATTTTGTTGCACGGTAAAGCGAAAGGAAAGAGATGCATAATTTTCTTTTAGTATCGGCCGCATATTCGCTTCGCAATCTTTTTCTTTGATCGGTCAGTGCAAATACACTTTTTATGATAGAATACTGGTTGTGGTGTTATTTTGAAGCTGAATAGTTGTACTGTACTCTATTGTAGTATGTTCCAAAAAGGAAAACAAATAAAATAAAAAGTCAAAGTGACGAGCTGAAGTTAGACAAAAACAAAAAATTTTATACCTTGTTGTAGAAAAATATCCACCAAAAGTAAAAAAAAAAAACAAAGCAAAGCCATGAGTCAGACCAGCTGTGCAGTACCCGCCATTCCCTGACGTCACACTCGAGTCTTTGTTCTATCTATCTATCTATTGCCAGACGCCTCAATCCCGAACGGGGTGGCCACAAACAAATCGCCTCCATGTCACTCTGTCCCCTGCCATTTCACTACCACGCTCCCAACTCACACCCCCCTCTCTCATATACCTCTCCACTCCATCCCTCCATCTCATCCTCGGCCTCCCCCTCCCTCTCGCCCCCTCCACCTCACTCACATACACTCTCCTC
>JAGKTI010012350.1:0-18368 GCA_018397915.1 Birgus latro
ACACACACACACACACACACACACACACACACACACACACGCACTTACGCAACTCCAAGAAAAGGACCCTCGGAAGTAGTTGAGTTCCCGTCTTAGAAACAGAAGACGGTGTGGTGTTCCTTTGGTTCTGAAGATCAACAAAGGGTCCATTCACAGCGCCGGGAGTACTGCTGTTGTTGCTGTTGTGTGTGAGTGCAGTTGTGGCCGCCATGGAGTGAAAAGAACCTTCAAAACTTGCAGCTAATATCGTGTCCAGCTGCCTACGGGGGTGGTGGTCACGTGGTTAGAGAAGTGGTCTGCTGTCGGAAAGGACCCTTTTATCCGACTGCAGACTTGGGCTGCGAACAGTTATTAAATCCAAATTTTGCTGAAACGACACAACATCTTCCACAAGACCCATTAACATGCCATACATTTCCTCGCTAATACCGCTACACCAGTCCTGAATAAGACATGTCTACCATGTCCTCAATACGGGCACTGGGTATCAACGCAGAAATGTCAGCACATAAAGGTATTGTACGTAGCTTGAAAGAATACTGCCGCATTTCAGTTTACGGAGTGTTCAGGTGTTTGGCCAGAGTAGGGAAAATAAATTAGTACGATGTAGGTTAATCTGCCTTTCTCTTGTCCCTTCTCTGAATGTATTTATCTAGCTGTTTGAACCTTGCATGAGCGGTTATCATCCAACCCTTAATCAGGTATCGCACTTTCCTATAATCGTGTTGTTGTTGTTGTTGTTATTGTTATTCCTCAACAGACGGTCTGCTTCTCCATTTGACTAAAGCCGTCTATAGTGCCCTTAGCTCAGTCAGAAGTGACACTTCTTTACTGAGGATGCCGCATGCAGATGATAGAGAAAGGACTTCGTACCTCCTCATGGAACCTCTGGTGGACATCCCAGACACATCTGCCCCATCTCAGCACTGCAGATGTAAAACTACTGTATAGTGCACGCGAAGAGTGTATACCTTCACCAACGCCATTAAATTTTTGGTTTACTGCTGTAAGTCTTCTTTCCTGTGGTGTCTCATAGCCAATTACTTCTACAGTCATAGTCTGCCTTGTACATAATCTCAGAGAACACATACCTCCTCCAACGCCAATTACATACATACATACTGTATGTATGTATATATATAGATAGATAGATATACCTAGTAATTTTTCTTATTGTGTGTGTGTGTGTGTGTGTGTGTGTGTGTGTGTGTGTGTGTGTGTGTGTGTGTATCTTGACGATTCATCAGGAAAGGCATATATGAAAGCGTATGTACAGTATTATACTCGAATGTACCCTTCGTAGAGTACGCAAGCAGAAGTACGAATCACGTGACAATATATGGCCCTGTGTATATGCCCAGATGGTCAAGTGGATTTCATGGGCCTTACTGAGTGGCTCTGCTTAACTACTAGGATCATTTGGGCAGTAAAACCAGGCTTCTTGGTCTGCGGGAAAGTACTTTGTGGTTGTTTTGTCATGTGACCTATATAATCCGGCTGACCTTGACCTTCACCATGAAATCTTCGCCCTTAAGAATCAAAATGTTTAATTACCATCAGGTACTTTTGTGACAGTTCTCTGGGTCTTGCCCGCAGCTGAGGCTAACTTCCACATTACCTCTGACTACATGGCCATACTACTGCACGCACTAAAATGTCCGTCCCTGGGTGAGATGGACCCTGTACCACGATTTCGGGTTCACAAGCAAGGTTCTGGAGCATTTAATGTATCGCATGGTTAAAGAACACAGATAACGTTCTTAATTACTTTCGTGATTTCCATTTCGTTATTTGATCATTTACTTCAAGCATTTCAGTACTAGAACGTCTTTTTTGAATGTCGTATACTCTTGCTGCCTCCAGACGATCATTTCAACTTACTATCGCCCTCTCGTGGTGATGTCTGAAGATGGCTTGATAATTATAACCTATCCGTCAGGTCTGTTGCTGTTTGTTTCCCTTTGAGTAAAACAGTCTGAGGAAGGCAGGAACACAACAGGAAAAGACGTCATTGTGTGGAAGGGGTTTATAATTCCATCAAACAGGAAAAACTAAGCTCTCTTGAAAATTAGCCTTCATTATATTTAGGTTCCCACAGGAAACTGGGGAAACCTACTCTATGTGCTCAACTTAATTTTTTTCTTCCTTCTTTCCTTCCTTTCTTTCTTTCTTGTTTTTTTCTTTCTTTTTCTTTTTCTTCTTCTTCTTCTTCTTTTTTTCTTCTTCTTCTCCTCCTCCTTCTTTCTTATTTATTAATATATTTTTAAATTTATTTATCTACTGCTTTCTTCATTATTGATTTTATTCATTTATTTATTTTCTTTTCTTCTTCTTCTTCTTCACTCTTTCTTTCTTTCTTTCATTCTTCCGAACACCTCTCCATCTTGACACCTTTCCTTTATTTCTTCACCAGTTCGCTTCTTACTTGGCTCAATTGTTCCTTGGGCAAATAGACCTAGACACTTTTTTCTTTGTGTGTGTGTGTGTGTGTGTGTTGAGCCTTTTAAATGGCTCTGTGGGGTCAAGCATCAAACAACACAAGCTTAAATTTAGGGATCCTTTCTTCTTGTATGTTCACCAATCATCATGGCAGTTTGCAAAGAGGCGTGTCACTGTACTGTAGCTGCGTGGAGACCATCTTGCACTCCCCTCGGTGTCCTGGCAGTCCTTAGTTTGCTATTTTGCCTCTGTGTGTGTGTGTGTGTGTGTGTGTGTGTGTGTGTGTGTGTGTGTGTGTGTGTGTGCAGGACCTGACACCACAGACGGAAGTAACCTATGAAGAGTGAGTCAGCGAATCCTGTTCTCTCAACACCACCCCCTTCACTCTCACTCTCCTCTCTCCTCTCATTCACCCTCCCCACCCCATCGCTCCCCCTTTCCTCTCCCTCCCTCCACACCACCCTTCCCCACCCCATCACACTCCCTCTCGTCTTCTCACCCCTCCCCTCTCACTCTCCTTCCCCACCGCATCACTCTCCCACTTCTCTTCCCTCTCCCGTTCCTCTCCTCTCCTCCATTCACACATATTCCCTCTCTCCTTAACATCTCTTTCCTTCTCCTCTCTCTCCTCTCCCTCTCTCTCCTCTCCCTCTCTCTCATTCTCTTCTTTCCCTGGCTATCTATTCCTTCCTTCTCTCCTCTCCTCCCCACATTCTTCCTCTCCCCTTCCCTTCCTTCGCCCCATCTCTCTCTTCCTCCTATCTCTTTCCCTCCCTTTCATTCTTCCTCCTTATCCATTCACTTTCTTTCCCACTCCTCTTCCTATCTTTCTCCTCTCTCCCCTCCTTCCCCCTCCATCCTCCCGTCTATCCCTCCCTTCCCTCTTATACAGGTTGCTTTGTCCTAGGTGGGTGACCCTCTCTCTCTCTCTCTCTCTCTCTCTCTCTCTCTCTCTCTCTTGCTATTAATAACCCCCACCTGTGTATATGAGGGTGATGCTGGTGTCGCTATAGTTGTCTGTCTGTTTGTTTATGTGTCCGTATTTTGGTTTATGCCCGTGTTGGCCGTGATGTGTGGCCTGTTTGTGTTCTGCCACGGAAAATTCTGTAACTTGCATATCCTCCTTATCTTTCCTCTCCGCCTCTTCCTTCTCCATTTTCCTCCTTTACGTTCTTTTCCGCAATAATCTGTAACATACAAGCTTCCCCCAGGCCTTTGTTGCCCACACTGTGAAATGCGTCAGTCAGTATGAGGAAGTCTGTGTTCAGCTTAGCGTCGAGAAAGGTGCAGGGAAAGAACACCACTGTATTTACTATCAGAGAGAATATTGCTTAGGTGGATGGATGAGGTTTTTGTCAATGCAATAGGACAGGTGTGAGATGCATTTGTGATAGTGATATTAGATTACTAGTGCTGTGCTGTCTGTAGTCATCAAGAGGTGTCTAAGTTATCTTTACTGTTGTCTCTTATTTGTATTAATTTATCTTTCTCACTGAGCAGGTATTCTCATTATTAATATTATATTCATGCGCTATTTGTGCTTGTATGTATTTGTTTGTGTATTCGGATGTCTATGCATATGTGCACATACACAAACACATACATATACACACACATATATAGATAGATTTATAGATAGGTAGACATACATACATACACAAACACACACATACATCAGATAGATAGATAGACAGACACATATACGTACAAACATATGAGGTCTGTTCATAAAGTGTCCGACCTTAGGTGCTGAAAAAATTAAATAGCTAACCTGTCGAGGTAGGACATTGAACCCCCTCAAAGGGCCCCGTCTGACTTGACACATATAGCCCAGCGTTCTTTCCGCTGCCTGAAACATTCTTCAACGTCTGTTTTCGGTATCTCCTGCAGGTGCTTCGTCGCATTCATTATCTCTCGTCTCAAATCGGGAACCCTTCAGCGGAGTCTTGAGCGTGGGGAATAACCAAAAGTCGCAAGGCATAGGGAGCCTGCCGGACCTGCGGGATGTTGTGCTTGGCCAAAAATTCCTGAACTGAGAAGAATGGGCAGGGACGTTGTTATGGTGCAGCTTCCAACTTGCCGCTTTCCAAAGGTCTGCTCTCTTCCGCCAAATTGTGCATATATGTAGGCTAACTATGTGTGTGTGTGTGTGTGTGTGTGCATATACTATTTGTACTTATGAAAGTAAAGGTACATACAGTTCTCACAACCAGCTCCCATCCAAGCCCACCCAGCCCCGACCAGCCCCCACGTAGCCTTCACATAGCCCCAACTGGCATAAAACCAGCTCCCACCCAGCCCCACCCAGATCCCACCCAGTTCCAACCAGTCCCAACCACCCTCATCCAGCCCCCACTTAATCTCATCCAGTCCCAAACAGCCCTTTCCTATTCCCTACACAGCCCCAACCAGCCACCACTCAGCCTCACGCAGCCCCTAACTACCCCTAACCCAGCCCAACCATCTCCCACTCCGTCCTCAGCCAGCCCCCACCCAGCCCCAACAAGCTCCTACTCAGCCCTCACCTAGCCCCCAACCAGCACAACCCAGCCATAACTAACACATACCGAGCCACAACCAGGCCCCACCCATTCCCAGTCAGCCCCCCAGCAGCCACACAGCCACACCAGCCTCCACCCAGCCCCCAGCCAGCCCTCACTTAGCCCCAAGCTGCTCACACCCAAAACACACCCAGCTCCCAATCAGCCACAACCAGCCCCCACCCAGCCCCCAACAAACCGCAGCAAACACCCACCCAACCCCACCAGCCCCACACAGCTCCACCATCCTCCATTCAGTCCCAAGCAGCCCCAGCCAGCCTCAACCCAGTCCACACCCAGTTCACACCCAGCTCCCACCCAGCCTCAACCAGCATCCACCCAGCCCTCACTCTGCCCCAGCAAGCCCCCATCCAGCCCCAACAAGCTACCAGTCAGCTCCGACCAGCCCCCTCCCAGTCCTAACCATCCTTCACCCAGCCCTCACCTAGCCCCACCCAGTCCCCACCCAGCCCTTACCCAGCCCCCACCCAGATCCAACCAGCCCTCGACAAATCTTAACCATCCCCCACCCAGTCCCAACCCAGCCGAAACCAACCCCATCCAGCCCCTACCCAGCCCTCACTCAGCCCTCATCAAGCCCCAGCCCGTCCCTCCCAGACAAAACTAGACCCCTCCCAGCCTTCACCCGGCCCCTACCCAACCCCAGCTATCCCATACCCAACCCCAACCAGCCCCCACCAAGCCCTCACCCAGCCCTCAGCCCTCCTTATCAACATGTTATACCAAAATCACACCGCATACACCCAATCTTCCTCTGATTTTAGTACCCCTGGCAAACACACACCTCTTTGCTACACTCCATTCTCCCCTCATTCCGTACGCGTCTACCCTTTTCCCCCATTCCCTTCCCTCTGTCCCACTTCATTCCCTCTCCCTCACTCTCTTCTCTCTCTCCCCATTCCCCTCTCTCTCACTCCCTGTTTTTACCCATTCCCTTCTCTCTCCCCCACTCTATTCCAATCTCTCACATATCCCTCTCCCCCAATCATTTCCCCTCTCTCCCTCTCTGTTGCCCTTTCCCCCATTCCCTCCCCAACCGTGTGTCCTGTGTGTTGGTGCAGGTGGTGGCGGTGAGGATGTTAATGTTTACCTTGTACGTTCTTATCTTGTCCTACACTGCCTCCCTCTCTCTAACCCTCCCTTCTTTCTCTAACCTTTTCCCTCACCAATCCCTCTCTCCTTATCCAACCTCTTCCCTCTCCGGTTTTCCTTTACTACCCTCCCGCCATTTTCTTTTCCTCTTTCCTTTCCCCCCTCTCCTCTTCTCCCTACTTTCCTATCCTCGTCTTTGACTGATACATTAGTTTCGTTGGTTATAACCTATCCTGCAATGAAAAGCCTTGAAAGGACCAATAGGTCTGTTGCTGCTCGTGTTGCTTTGTACTCCCTTTGTACCTTTGTGCTCTCGCCTACCATCTTACCACCTCCTTTTATTCTCTCATTTACCATCCTCTCACCTTACCCTAACCCCTAGTCCTTCCTCCCTTCTCTTCCAGTGACATCTCCCTATTGTCTTATCTTCTCTCCCATTTCCTCCGACTGAACCCTCTCTCCTCCAGATCTCTCTGCCGTCTAACACCAACAATATGCCTACTCGTTCAGGCCGTGACGAACACACACTAAGCGTAAAAGTGAGGTGGATATTGTTTCTGGTTCTCTCTGATCATCTATGTTCGCAACGTAAAATTCAAGTATGATTCCTTTAGCATCTCGTGTATGCCGGGGAGAATTCAGGATACTTGACAGCATTACAGTTAGTGAGAGAAATGTAGTGTAGTATTTAAGCTTTAACCAGGGAGAAAAACCGGTCAGAAGTCCCTACAGTGGCACTCCCTTGATGTATTTCTACGTTCTGGCAACTTAACACCATTTACTACGCTAGGTGGTAATCATATTACTAGGTGGTAACCATATTACTAAACTGTTGTCTGGCGGTCTGATGAGTCAAGGTGCTCCAACCGGATGTGGTCCATTAAGGGTTTGCATCCGAAGGGCAGTTGAGGGTCATTCTTGTCTTAATTCTCTGGGGTAATTAGCTTACCCCCGGGCCCCTACAATGCAGGTGGAGCAACAAAAAATTAATTGAAAGGTATAAATATTTAGTATGATAAATCAGATAAGATGTATTCCTAGCCAAATGAGGCATTCAGCAGTTTACCTTGGGAAGCAAAAATGGTAAGAGCGATAGGAGTGACCAAACCGAAGTTGGTGAGGGCCAGGGAACCGGTAATAATGTATCCTAAAAGTGAGTGGGTGAAGTCCCTCAGTGTGTGTGTGGGGGGGGGGAGAGGGGGCTGGTGGTGCAGTGGTAGCATATCCAGCTCGCAACTATAATATCTCGAGTGCGATTCTCGGTCCTGTCAGACTGTTGGACAATGTGTGCCTCATGTCCTTCACCCACCAGTACAGCTGGGGACCTGGATGTAATTATGATAGCAACATGTAGCTTTACTGGGGAAGATTGAGCCTCAGCAGAAATTGATTGCCTGCTTTAATGTTCTTCGTATACTCGATACGCAAGCCTTCTTCTTCCACTGGCGGTCACAAGGGTGGCTACTGACAGGTGGTCTTCGGGATGCAGTACACTACAGCAACGCTAATACACACGCGACTCTACACATGGCAAAGACACAGGTAAAATTTAAGGGATAATATGTAAAGGTATGACACGGAGAACTGCTAGGCTTCAGTGGCCGGCAAGCCAAGCCTATGTCCAGAGTCGGACACACAGGAAAAAATAAATGAAAGTAAGTGAGAATTTGTCCAAACAAACAGTTGAACGTTACTTGGTTGCTACAGGAGAAGTTGCATAGGACAGGTAGTGGATAACAGACAGGGGATATTGCTTTATAGGACGAGAACAAAACGGGTAGAAAGGGACAGGGACTAAAAACTGAGGTTGTTATCAGGGAGGAGGAATGCAAGAGAGTAATCACTGGGAGGGAAGAGATGGGAAGGCAGGCAGGAAATGACAGGAAAACACAACTGAAACGGAATAGATCTTGCCAGTACAAGAGCAACTATAAAGAGAGGCTAAAGTTGGTTATAAGCTTAGTTATGGTCGATATGGCAGTGTATGCAGGGAGGCTGCTTCTACTTCCAAGCCGAAAAGAGAGTGTTAAGAAGCCTTCACCCTCTCTTTCTCCTCCTACAGTGTTGGAATTCCCCCCCCCTCTCTCTCTCCTATTCTATTCTATTCTGTTCTACCTGTAATAACTGAAATGAAACTGAATAAATTAATCACTGTTCTGGCCGAGATTCGAACTCAGGCCCCCGCGCTTGAATCGCGCGCACGTTACCACTGAGCCAAAGAGAGGATCCCCACCTTTGCCTCTGGGCAACGCGAGCTTTTATACACCCCATTACATCACTCTTTTCTCCCCCTGGTGATTAATTTGATCAGTTTCGCTCTCACACATGGCAGCGTAGCATTGGGACCACCACCGGGATGTAAAGCTGTCAACACGACATATGACCCTCATCGCCCTTACCTCACATCCCACACCGCTGCCGACCAATGTAGTAAATGAAATGAAACTGAATAAATTAATCACTGTTCTGGGCGAGATTCGAACACAGGCCCCCGCACTTGAATCGCGCGCACGTTACCTCTGAGCCAAAGAGAGGATCCCCACTTTTGCCTCTGGGCAACGCGGGTTTTTATACACCCCATTACATACCACTACGCAGGTCACTACTCCTCTGAACTCTGCATCCTTTGCCCATTACGGTAAGCATGCAGTGCCCTTCTAACCACGCACTCTCATCGCTATAAAGCAGCCAGTACTCTCAGCAGTTAATATACACAGCTAGTTATTTCATTCTCATTGTCTATGACTTTCAGCCTTTTAAGCACAATTTGTCTAAGCATCTTAAACTAAAGATATGATTTCATCTCCTCCCCTTTTTTGTTTTTTTATTTATCTCGAAGAAGCAAGTTTTGCAGGCTTTCACCCTTTGGTCTTTTTTCTCTCTCTCTCTCTTAACAATGTCCCTCTCATGTAGATGCTAAATCCACCTAACCATGTACGGCGAACGAGGCTGGCAGGGTGCTGGGGAAGGGCGAGGACGAGGTTATGCTGAAGGAGGTGTAAGTTAAGTTATAGTTGAGGATTAGATTAAGATGGAGACTGAGTATGAGGTAGAGAAGCAGGCTGAACTGAGAGCAAAGTTCAAGGATCGGGTAGCACTAGTAGAGAGTAGAGGGTTGGGAAGAGGATATGACGGGCAACAATCGCCTGGGAATGGAGTTCAAGACAGATCAGGATGATAAGGAGGGAAAAATAGTAGAAGAGGGTCATGGAGTTACAGTCACAGGAAAAAGCAGAGGAAACATTTAGTGACATGATTGTTGATTCTGGAGAGGCTGAGGTTGACACTCCTCTGTCCTTATATGCCTCTTGATGGAGTGGCTGGATGTTTGTGAGATGGCCAGACACAATGTGCATTATTTGGCTGTCCTGGTAGGCTGCGGAACCCATGCATCTTGAGTCATTACTAACTTGACTGTCTAGACCTGTTGGTGATGACGACAGTTCCCATCTAAGCGAAGGTCCCATTGAACCCTGGGAGCTCAGAGCTCAAAATGAGGGTTGTGGCAATCAGTGACGTCCACACGTTTATGTAGAATGCCACCATATGACCTAACACAGTGTCAACAGCTCCATAATCAGCAAAGCACTCGGCCATAATAAGAATCTCATCATGACTGTGGTTGTCAGAGTGTGTACTGTATTTGTAATCGGAACATATACAGGGACCGACATGCACGTTCAATGCGCACTGCGACTTGCTTTGCGACCCTGAGACTCAAGGACTGAAAATATTCTCTCGGCCTTGTCCATACTCAGAACACATGCAAATAGGGAGGTTCACGGGCTAGGTACTGAGCTACCGTAACATATGTCTTGCCTCCATGTTTGTTCGCTGTCTACGTAAAAGACATTAATTTACAATATTCAGATCTTGCTTAAGCCCCCAGTTAGACTGGGTGAATATATTTGTAACAGACATAGCCTATACAGGATAATGTGTACTTTAGCCGGACGAGTGTCTATACCTTCACCCACCACACCTTACCACAGGCGCTAGTTTACGAGAATTCCAAGAAACTGGCGACGTCAGCTGAAGTTCAGTTTACCTGAATCATTGTTTCATGATACTTCAGAGAACCCTGACCATAGATGGGGGGAGTATAATTTAGATTACCTCCCAGAACTAGGCTAATGTAAAACAAATAAAGTCAACACAACATGCGCAACATCCCAATTATACTTCCAAGAGCTAGAATTTACATCAGCAGGTAATCACCATAATAACTTGGACTCGTTCAGTAGGATGTGTTTTTGGCTTCATTCCACCTACTACCAGAGTTCTTTCTGTTATTAAAGCGATTAATGTTGGCTATATCAAATCCCTCTAGCTCACAGGGATCATCATTAGCTAAGAATAACTGCCTGGTGATGGGGAAAAAAATGATAAACTATATTGTCGGGTTGAAGGGGCTAAGTTTCCTGCTTTATTACCTGTCCCCGCCCCGGAGGGGCTCAGGGACTGGTATTGTTTTCACTCGGCTTGTTTTTCTGTCTGTTTGTTTGTTTGGTTGGTTGGTTGGTTGTCTATCTGTCTGTCCATTAACAACTTTACACGAAAACTGTAGGTGCGATTTTGACTAAAATTACAGGGATGATGGGCTATCTATCAACAATGGCCCATTCCAGGACACATAACCTGGGCCTCTCAGATTCCTCACGCAGTCTCCGGTTCACCTGGAATCGTTGCGGGACTCTGAAGCGGGAATTATAATAATACCAGCGAAAACAATAGTCGCCGCCTACGTAATAGGTGGAGACTAATGATAATAATAATAATAATAATAATAATAATAAAGAGAAGACTTTAGCTTTCAGAGGCAATTACAGATCTCCACCTATGAGAATAAAAATCACAATATGCAATCGTTGACCTCAAATTTGACATTTTTGTGGCAGATGGGATGCATGCTGGGGTATTTTACTATAGCATGTTAATACTTAAAATGAGTTTTTCTAGGTGAAAATGCTGTCTAGGTTAAGTTTTAGACAGGCGCAACTTACATTGGTTTTTAATAACTCAAAAAACCGTTGGCCAAACTGCCACCCAAACTATACAGACCTGTACCTGTACTGATTTTTTCCTGTATAGACGAGCAGTTGAAAACGGCTGAAAAATGGGGGTGTCCGAAATACCTTAATGTTACTCATGAATGGACTTCGATTTTTTTCCATACAAATGTTTGTAAAATAATTTTATCACGGGATTTCCCTCCATGTTTATGTATCTGTTGTAGGTATGGAGTAAATTTAGGATGAAAATTCATGGTTTTAGGACATTTTGGACCTGTGACCTTGAAAAGTAAGTCAAGGTAACAGAAACTGCTTTTTTGTATTAAATAAAAAAGAAAAGAAAAAAAAGAAAGAAAGGTCAAACTGCCATCAAAAAATATATGAGAACAGACCTGGTCCAGGACAAGACTAAACTTCTGGGGTCAAGAAGTGCCTCAATTATGCTTTGATTTTTCATGTATAGAAATGTAATTGAAAACTGGGGTGTCCAGAACATCGTGATGTCACACATGAATGGCATTCATTTTTTTTTCCATACAAATGCTTGGAAAACAAATTTATCATGGGGGTTTCCTTCCGTGTTCATGTATCTGTAATAGTTTTGGAGTAAATTTTGGTTAAAAATTCATTATTTTTGGACATTTTTAGGCCTGTGACCTTGAAAATTAGGTCAAGGTCACTGAAACTAGGTCAGTGCAATGGGGTCATGGGGCTTTACATTCTCAAAAACTATGATGAAAATCGGAGGCAAACAGTGACGTAATAATAATAATAATAATAGCTAGTTTCCTATTGACTTACTGTGTCGCCACAATAAGGAAGCTTCACCATACTTCTTTATGGTATTGAATCAAGGCAGCTTCTTGTGTGATATCAACAAGATCTGAAGACAAAGGTGTGGAAGAAATAAATGAAGCATGGGTATATTATACATTCTCAATAACTGGCTAACTGTAAGCTTTACTGTAACAATATTCCTTACAGATAATAAGAGGGACCGTGGCTATATTTCTTTAAAGCTATAGCTTTACAGCTTTTCCTGTTTTCTCTGAAACGTGTTGCAAAGAAAACACTGAGCAAGATCGGTACTTTCCACTAGGCTAAATAACAAAATGTTCAGCCAAAATTCTCAGCAAACTACTTTATCATAGGATATTTCACCAAATAGCTGTATCTTCATTAGTTTCTGAGATTTTTCAGTTTCAAATATGAAGTTTTTGCTCAAAGATTGAGTATATGACTTCAAAAATAGGTCAGAGTCATTTATATTTGGCACAAGTACTTGGGTTACCCTAGGATACCTTTCTGTATAATATCATCAAGATTTAAAAAGAAAAAGGGCAAAGAATAATAATAATACTTTCCAAGACAATAAGCGTCGCCATATATAGGGCTACTCTTAATAATAATAATAATAATAATAATAATAATAATAATCTATCTGTCTATTGCCAGACGCCTTAATCCCATAAGGGGTGGCCACAAACAAATCGCCTCCATGTCGCCCTGTCCCCCGCCATTTCAATGCCTTGCTCCCAGCTCACACCCCCCTCCCTCATATACCTCTCCACTCCATCCCTTCATCTCATCCTCGGCCTCCCCTCCCTCTTTCCCCCTCCACCTCACTCACATACACTCTTCTCGTCAGACTCACTCTCCATCCCCTCCACATGGTAGGTGGGGCGCACATTATCCACCCACTTAGTGTAGTGGTACTCTGTTTTGAGGGTAGCTCTACACACTGTGTGGCAAGCCAAATGATTTCCTGTAAACCAGTAAAACATTTACAACGCTGGGTGGTAACCTTATAACCAACCAACACGCGTTCACTACATGACAACAAGTGGGTTGGCGGTGGGTTAGTGCCCCTCCCTGGAAAACAACTAATTAAAAATACGAACAATAATAATAATAATAATAATAATAATATTGACCGATACAAAGATCTCCACCTATAATAATAGAGGGAGGTCAATAACAGAGGGCCAAATTCAAGATCCGTTTATTTCAAGACACCCGGACACATTGCGTTTCAAAGAATGGAGATTATACACAGAAGGAAATACAAACAGAGAAAGACAATTCCAGAGATGACCTATTGCATACATGAAGGACTGAAAGCAACTGTTACCTCTTGCATTAGAGAGCTGGACAGGAAAAGGATGAGAGTTGCTGTTAAACTGGTGCTATGCTCCCACTGTAGTGGTGGAGAGATACAGGCAAACAGTTCAGAGGAGCAGTGACCATTGAAGTAGCGATAGAAAAGAGATAAAGATGCAACAGTACAGTGAAGAGACAGGAAGAAGGGAGCCAGTAAGAGGAGGAGAGTTAATGAGACGAAAAGCCTTTTACTCCATCTTGTTAAGAAGAGCTGTATGTAAGGAGCCTCCCTACACATGAGAGCTGTACTGCACACAGGGATGAATCAAATCCCTGAATAAAGTAAAATACTGTGCAGGGGTAAAGAAGGCACAGAGTCGGCTCAGCACACCTGATCTCTTGGACGCAGATTTTACAAGAGAGGTAATATGATCTTCCCAAAGTATACCCCGAGAGAATGAAACCCCAGGTATGTTCAAAGACGATGCATAATTGAGATGAATATTGTTAATGTATAAAGGATACTCCTGCATAGAATTTGGTGGGTTAAAAGATGTAAGAAATAAGTTTCTGATGCATTAAAAGCAACAAATTTACTTGTACCTCAAACAGAGATATGAGCCAAGTCAGACATTAAAATTATGTGCAATAGTCTCACCCCTTGTTTGTTGAAAAAAAAAAAAATGCTGAGATGGATGCTGTGAGAAGTGAATGAAAAGGTGAAGGGTGGAGCCATTAGTGTTCAAGTGGATAGGGTTAAATGTACAGCTTAGAAGGTCATTGATGAATAGAAGGAAGAGAGTTGGTGTTAGGGCAGATCCATGAGGGACGCTGCTATTGATAGGTTTAGGGGAAGAAAGGTGCCCTTCTAGAACAGCAGTTACAGAACGACCAGAAAGGAAGCTAGAGATGAGGGCCAGACTGAAGGAAAGAAACGGTGAGAGGACAGTTTGGAAATTAAACATTTATGCCAGACTCATTCGAAAGCCTTTTAGATGCCAAGTGAAATGGAAAAGCTTTCGTCCAAATCCCAAAACGAGGATGGCCAAAAGTCTGAAAGGAAAGTGAGAAGACCACCAGTGGAGCGTTCTTGGCGGAACCCATAATGGCATTTGAAGAGAAGGTTCTGATAGGAAAGGTGCGTTAAGTCTTTATGAAGATTGTATTTAAAAACTTTAGAAATACGATGTTAAACCAAATGGACGATAATAAGAGGGCTGGGAATGGTCACTCTTTTCTGGGACAAGCTGAATGAGCAAACTTAGCAAGAATGAAAAGTACACATCGATAGACAAAGGCAAAAAGAGTTTACCTAGGCAGGGTGTAAGTACAGATGCACAGTTCTTGAGGACAACAGGAAGGACCCCATCAGGCTCATATGCCTTGTTAGTACTGAGGCCAGCGAGGGCAGAAAGTATATCAATTGAAGGGATTTTAATATCAGTCACCAGGAAGTCAGAGGAAGGAAGTGGTGGAGAAGCAGCACCGGAATCGTTTAAGGTGGAATTGGAGGAGAAAATCTGAGCAAAGAGTTCTGCTTTTCCAGTAGAAAGAAACAGCTACAGAGCCATCAGAGCAGAGACGAGGAGGGAAAGATGATGAAATAAAATTGTCGGAGAGGTTTTTGGCAAGATGTCAGAAGAAGTAGAAAGAATTTGAGTCAGAGAGTTACGAGCATTTAGTACAAATGAAATTATTCTTAGTTTGCAAAGTGAAGAACTGCTTAGCACGGTTCCAGGCAGATATAAAAAGAGCTGAGATTCAGAGATGGGTTGCCTCCAGTACCTTTTGTAGGCTTTTTCTTGTTGTGGACAGCATTAAAACAAGTGTGACTAAACCAAGTTTTTTCTTTCCATTAGTCACAGGATAAGAGAAATGAATGTATGCTTTCATACCTGAGAAAATAACCTCCATAATGCGAGAGGTAACTCAGATGGCTCACTGCCATGGAAACAACAATCATTGCAGGGAAAATCAAAGAAGTACTGCCTGAAAGCCTCCCAGCCAGCAGCTCCAAAGTGCCACAGCTGCCGATTTTTGGGAGGGTCCACAGGCCTTACTGGAACAATAGGACAGGTTTGATAACTTTGTGATCGGAGGAGCCCAAAAGGAAAGAAAAGATTAACAGAGTAAGCAGACGGATTAGTTGTAAGGAAGAGGTCAGATATAAAAGAACTCTCTCCATGACAGTCAGGGACATGAGTAGAATGTTGTATAAACTGTTCTAAGTCATTAAGGATAGAAAAGATGTAGGCTTGTTCACCAGGTGGATCAGTGAAAGGAGAGGAGAGCCAAAGATGGTGGTGAACACTGAAATCACTTAGACTGGAGATTTCAGAGACAGAAGAAAGTAACAGGATGTGTTCCATCTTAGAAGTAAGGTAGTCAAAGAATTTTTCATAATCAGTGGAATTAGAGGATAAGTACACAGCACGGATATATTTAGTCAGAGGATGGCAGGATAGGCGAAGTCAGAGAGCAGAGACTTCAGAAGATTCAAGTTCAGGAAAACGAGAGCTGCGTTGTTGTGTACATACACACAACAGCGCCACTGGTTTTAATGTGAATATAAAGAAAGTAGGACATAGAGAAAGTTTGCTATCAGTTGCCTAAGATAGGAAAAGATGGTGAAGTTAGAGGATAAGAGGTGATATTCAAAGAAGAGAGAATTAGAGGAAAGGCCACGAATGTTGCAGAAAGTATTAAATAGTGAGTTAAATAATGGTTCCTGCAGCTCACTTGGCCGTCACCAGGAGAGGGCCAGATGGTGGTGGCTTTTATGCCCCCCCCCCCACCCCCCCCCCCCCCAAGACTCCCAGGATTGGTGTTGAGATGCCATTTTTTTTTCTAAATTTGAGTATGAAGTGTGGTGTGTAAAGCGCATGTAGCCTGGTGTTGGCAGTTAAAGGAATATACAGTATATAGGAGAGCATGCTGCCCTACTTTTCTCGTTATTGAAACACTGAAAAAAATTCAGCAAAGGGGGATGGTGAGCAGCTAGTCCCGAGGGTAGATGAAATGGGAGCTTCAGTTCTCCCTGTCACCAGCTTTTCATCCTCCTTGGGAGTACCGACCTGTTCGACTAGTGCTACAGTCAATTCCCTCCTTGGAGAGTTCACATTACTCTTCTGTCATAATCATCTTTTAAAGCACGTGGAGTCTGTGCCTTATTCAACTCTGTGCTGATGCTGACTCTGTACTGTGTTACGTATGGCCGAAATACATTGCTTATATTCATATATAATACTCAGAACCTTTAATATTCATTAATTAGTACCTTGCTTAGAGTTTTGTGAATAGAGTTTATAAATATCATATAGTAGGAAACAGTCTGGCCCAGCTCTGTGTCGAGGTTTCTAGAGGTGTTTCGAACCACAGGCTCGTATCTGCTTGTGGTTTCGACGGTTGTTTCGGTTCTGCCCTTCGTGCTTCTTTGAGTTTCGCTTCTTGCTTCTCTGAGTTGCCCTTCTTGCTTCCTTGAGTTTGCATGGGCCGGGCTGGGACTCTCGCGAGTTAGTTAGCGGCTGGAGTTGGACCGGTGTGTTGGATTGCTC
Source organism: Birgus latro (assembly GCA_018397915.1). Taxonomy (NCBI): domain Eukaryota; kingdom Metazoa; phylum Arthropoda; class Malacostraca; order Decapoda; family Coenobitidae; genus Birgus; species Birgus latro. The sequence continues at coordinate 16,759 of JAGKTI010012350.1, forward strand.
TGTTGTGGGGACATTTTTGTAAACTGTAGTATATCTGCCACACGTGAGTTAATGTTTATTAAGTGTCAGCACATGATATAATTACTAGGGTGCTCTTACCAATATTATTATAAGAATTGTTAACTTGGTTACTCCTATTGTCCTTACTAAAGTCACATGTTATATCAGTGTCAAGTCTCTTTACTTTTATGCTAGGTTCTCATTATTTTCTTGCCAGATCTTTATTGTAACCTCCAGAGGTTATACAACCCAGGGGCTAGTTTGTATCCTGGTTTTGTCTTTATCGATGTTTGGAACTTTAGGGTATATTTTGGCAAGTCCTGGTTTGGCAGTCCTGTATGAACCTGTTTTGAGTTTATTCTTGTAGCTTTAAGTTAGTGTTAAGTAAATTAAGTATTTTTACTTGTTTATTTCATTTCCCCTTTTGTCATTAGTACGTGATTTACTTTATTTTTCCCCTTTTTAGCTTACGACTTGGTGAGGCTAGCAGCCACTTTGTATTTTAAATGTTTCCGTTGTGCAATTGGATATTCCTTTAGCCCCACCATGTCGTAACAATTGTTACAGGAGCTTTTCAAATGTATGGAGAACAACTCTCGTGTTTGGGAAAGTTCATAATGTACAGCACTTCTAAAGTGTGGTAGTAAGTGGAGACTCCCACCATTCACTCACAATAAGGCAACAGTGTTGCCTTCTTTCTGATGATTCTACACTTAAGTGGCATGCCAGATGACGTATTTCCCAGAAAACCATTGGCTACGTTGGGTGGTAACCATACAACTGAATGACGGTTGATCGTCTAGTGGGTTAAGACACTGCAATCAGATGGGCCCATAAGAGTTTATACCCGAGGGCTGGTTGGGGTTTATTGCTCACATAATGCCACTCAGGGCAAAGTAAGGCTGTTCATCCTCACCTTAAGGGTTGGAAGTGAGCAGCCTAGCCCCGGACTGCAACGCTCTTGATGGGACAGTAAAAAGGACTAGGCAGACAGACAGACAGAAAGATAGATTGAACAGGTCGTAGTCCAAGACTTCTCGTCTCGTCAGTTCCCCTCCTTTCATTGACTCCCTCCAGGCTCTCTCTCTTCGATGCAACGTTGCATCACTCTCTCACTACTCTCACTGTTTCTTTACCTGGGTGCTTCTCTCAGCAGAACAAGCACGCAGCCCTTTCTGGTTACACACACTTCCCTTTTCTTATGGATGAGTTTACCAGTCTTCGAAGTCCTTCACGTACACAACTGAATGGAACTTTCTTCCTTGGTCTGTCTTTCTCCTAGCCTACGTCTTTATTTTCTTATTGCAACGTGTCCTGACATTTCGAAATGGGCGGCTCTTGATTTTTGCTTAATTTTCTTTGCCTTTCTTTGAGAGGGATGATATTTGCAGGCTTCCAGCCTTTGCTTACTATTTTTTTTAATAGAAATATGGAACATATGGAAAAGTAAGGTAATCGAGTGGTAACTCAAACAAGGAATGAGAGAATGAGGTGGATAGAGAACAACATGTAGAGATGAAATCAATAAATTTATTAATTTGAGCTATGAGCCAATAAGTCAAAGATGACTGACACAGGATGATGATGATGATGACGATGTTGTAAGAAAG
>JAGKTI010012351.1:1002-24767 GCA_018397915.1 Birgus latro
GATATTCGCAGGTTTAAACGTACAGAAATGACAATGATTAGGTGGATGTGCAGTGCGTCCCTGCGTGCAAGGCCTGGGGGGGCTGGGTTTACGATAGAAGAGTTGAGAGGTAGGATGGGACTGGAGTGTATTGGTGTTGTGATGAGGAGAGGTAGGCTGAGGTGGTTTGGACATGTGGAGAGGATGGGGGATGATAATTGGGTACAGAGGGTGAGAAGTGTTAATATTGGGGGAGGGGTTGGGAGGGGTAGACCGAGAAAGACATGGGACGAGGTCATTAAATGTGACTTAAGGGTTAAGGGACTGAATAGGGAGGCTGCCAGAGATCGAGCAGCGTGGAGAGCCGCCATTGGGTGACCAAGGCCGACACATGCAAGCATGTTGGAGCCTTCAAAAACGAAAACGAAACGAAAACGAAAACGATTTCCCTAACTCTGTTAATAAGTATCCTACCATATACTTTTCCTACTGTATTACACTGAGAAGGCAAATGCCCCTGTGATTACCACAAACTCCATTTTCCCCTTTTCTTTTGTACAGAGGAATTATTATACCTGACTTCCAATCCTCCAGGACTCTACCCTCCTCCCACGCCAATCTGCACACCTTCCACATCCATTCCTTCCACATCCTACTTTCTCTACTCTCATTTCGAAGCCAAAGGTGGCTGTTGCGTATATGCAAGCAAAGATCTATCTTGCTCTCGTGTTCCTGAACTTGATTCTCCTGAATTTTTTACTCTCTGGCTTCGGCATTCCTGTCATACTCTGACTAAATATATCTGTGCTGTTTACTTATATCCTAATTCTACTGACTATCAAAAATTCTTTGACTATCTTACTTCTACGATGGAACACATTCTATCCATTTCTCCTTTCTCTGAAATCTCCGTTCTAGGAGATTTCAATGTTCACAACCACCTTTGGCTCTCCTCTCCTTTCACTGGTCCACCTGATGAACAAGCCTACATCTTTTCTAGCCTCAATAACCTAGAGCAGCTTGTACAGCACACTACATGTATCCCTGACCGCCTTGGAGAGAGTTCCAACATACTTGACCTCTTTCTAACAACTAATCCTTCTGCTTACACTGTTAATCTTTTCTCTCCGTTGGCCTCCTCCTATCATAACCTAATTACCTTAACCTGTCCTATCGCTCCAGTACGGCCTGTGGACCCTCCAAAGAAACGTCGTCTGTGGCACTTTGGAGCTGCGGATTGGGAGGCCCTCAGGCAGTACTTCTTTGATTTTCCTTGGAATGATTATTGCTTCCATGGCAGGGAGCCATCTGAGTGTGCCTTGCACATTACGGAGGTTATTCTCTTAGGCATGGAAGCATACATTCCTTTCTCATATCCTCTGACTAATGCAAGAAAGCCTTGGTTTAATCACGCTTGTTCTAATGCTGTCCGCAACAAGGAGAGGGCATATAAAAGGTACTGGAGCCAACTCACCCCTGAATCACATCTTTTTTTATAATTCTGCCCAGAATCGTGCTAACTCTGTTCTTCGCTCTACTAAAAATAATTTCATCCGTGCTAAATGTTCTCAACTCTCGAACTCAAATTCTTTTTGCTCCTTCTGGCACCTTACCAAAAACCATTCTAACAATTTTACCTCATCATCCTTCTCTCCTCGTTTCTACTCTGATGGCTCTGTAGCTATTTCTTCTACCGATAAAGCAGATCTCTTCGCTCAGACTTTCTCCTCCAATTCCACCTTAGATGATTCCGGTGCTGTTCCTCCATCACTTCCCCCCCCTGACTTCCTCATGACTGACATTAAAATTTCTTCTGCTGATATATTTTCTGTCATCACTGGCTTCAATACAAACAAGGTATATGGGCCTGATGGAGTCTCTCCTGTTGTCCTCATGAACTGTGCTTATACCCTGCCTACGTAAACTCTTTCGCCTTTGTCTATCAACTTGTATCTTTCCTTCTTGCTGGAAGTTTGCTCTCATTCAGCCAGTCCCAAAGCAGGGTGACCATTTCCAACCCTCTATCTATCGTTCAATTGCTTTAACATCATTTTGTTTTGTTCGTTTTTGAAGGCTCCAACATGCATGCGTCGACCTTGGTCACCTAATGGCGGCTCTCCATCTGCTCGATCACTGACAGCCACCCTGTTCAGTCCCTTAACCCTGAGGTCACACTTAATGACATCGTCCCATGTCTTTCTCGGTCTACCCCTCCCAACCCCTCCCCTAATATTAACACTTCTCACCCTCTGCACCAAATTATCATCCCCCATCCTCTCCACATGTCCAAACCACCTAAGTCTACCTCTACTCATCACAACACCAATACACTCCAGTCCCATCCTACCTCTCAACTCTTCCATCATAAACCCAGCCCCCTCAGGACTTGCACGCAGGGATGCACTGCACATCCACCTAATCATTGTCATTTCTGTACGTTTAAGTCTGCGAATATCCTCTTCCTTTACTGCCCTGGTCTCACTACCATACAGCATCACACTCCTAACACATGCTGCATACAAAGACCCCTTAGCACGTAAAGAGAGTCCTCTCAATGTCAGGAGAGGCAACAGCTCCCTGAACTTCTTCCAACCACTTCTCACCCTAGCAACCGAGGTAGCTCCAGCCCCACCTCCGGCACGTAACATGTCTCCCAAATAACAAAACTCTTCCACACACTCAAGAGACTCACCTGCAAGTTCAATCCTTTCACGCCTAACAATCTCCACTTGCTCTCCCCGACACACTGCACACATAAAATCAGCATTATCTCGCAATCTACCTCTAATACTACTACATCTCTTGTGCACCCATTTATCACAAACACTGTACAAAATGGAATTACTTCCCACACCTTTGTGGCAAACTGCACATGGCCACTCTCCCTCTCCTCTGATTGTATACCGCCACCAACCCTAGATATCGTCACTTTTGTTTTATCTGCATTCACCCTTAAGCCCTTGTGCCCCATACCATCTCTCCAATTCTTAAATCTTTCCTCCACCTCCTTTTCATTCTCTGCAATCAACACCAAATCATCAGCATACAACATCTCCCACGAAAGTCCATCTCTGAAGTTACATGAGAGGGCTTCAAGTACCATGATAAACAACAATGGACTCAAAACTGACCCCTGATGCACACCAACATCCCTGGAAAACTCATCACTCAAAACTCCATTCACTCTTACCTGGGTGCGAGCACCCACGTACATGGCCATAATCACCCTGACCAGCCACTCTTTCAACCCTAGCTTTCTCATTGCCCACTTCACCACCTTTCTAGGGACTCTGTCAAAAGCCTTTTCCAAATCAACAAAAACAAAATACAATGTCTCAAAAGTTTTCAAGTCAATTCTTAACAGAAAAATCTTAAAGCATCTTTACTGTCATAACCTTCATTCTGATTGTCAGTATGGGTTCCGTCAGGGACGCTCCAATGGCGATCTTCTCACCTACCTTTCAGACTCCTGGTCATCCTCCTATCGGGACTTTGGCGAAAGCTTTGCCATTGCACTTGACATCTCAAAGGCTTTCAATTGAGTCTGGCATAAATCTTTAATTTCCAAACTGCCCTCCTATGGTTTCTATCCTTCTATCTGTGCCTGCATCTCTAGCTTCCTTTCTGGTCGTTCTATAGCCACTGTTGTAGATGGCCATAGTTCTTCTCCTAGACCTATCAACAGGTGTTCCTCAGGGCTCTGTCCTATCACCAACTCTCTTCCTTTTATTCATCAATGACTTTCTAAGCTGTACATCTAACCCTGTCCACTCATATGCTGATGATTCCACCCTTCACCTTTCCATTCAGTTTCCGCAACGTCCATCTCAGTAGTTACTTCAAGAAACAAGGGATCAGGCTATGCCATAGCTAATGTCTGACTTGGCTCGTATCTCTGATTGGGGTAAAAATAATCTTATTTTTAATGAATCAAAGACTCAGTTCTTACACTTATCAACCCGACAAAATCTTCCTCAGGATTACCCACTAATGTTTAATAATGTCCAGCTCAGTCCTGCATCATCCTTGAACATGCTTGGGGTTTCATTCTCTCGGGATTTATCTTGGAAAGAACATAATCTCTTGTGAAATCTGTTTCAAAGAGATTAGGTGTGCTAAGCCAACTCCGAACTTTCTTTACCCCTGCACAGTTGTTGTTGACGTACACGGGTTTTATTCGCCCCTGTATAGAATACAACTCTCATGTGTGGGAAGGCTCCCCACATGCAGCTCTTCTCAATAGGGTAGAGTCAAAGGCTTTTCATCTCATTAACTCTCCTCCTCTTACTGATTCCCTTCAACCTCTGTCTCTTTGCTGAACTGTTGCATCTTCATCTCTCTTCTATCGCTACTTCAACGGTCACTGTTCCTCTGAACTGTCTGCTTGCATCCCTCCACCTCTACGACGGGCACGTAGCACCCGTCTAGCAACAAACTCTCATCCTTTTTCTGTACAACTCTCTAATGCAAGAGTTAACCGTTACTCCCAGTCCTTCATTTATGCAACTGGTCAACTCTGGAACTGTCTTCCTCTGTCTGTATTCCCTACTTCCTATGATCTCTAGTCTCAAACGCAGTGTGTCCAGGCATCTCGAAATGAATGCACCTTGAATTTGGCTCTCTTTTGTATTTTTTTTTTTCTTGGAAGGAACAGTATGCGAGCCCATGGCCTTTGGTTGTCTTCCTTGCATTAAAAAAAAAATAAAATGGGAAGGTGATGTTGGTAGGTCATTGTTCACCATTAGTTTGTTCCATGTGGTCAGGCAGTCAATACCGAGTTGGATGTCCTGAAGTGTTTGTGAGAGGAACTGCAAAGGAAGAGGGCTGAGGTGTGGACAAACAAAATCTGGATCCTGCACCATGACAGTGCACCTGCTTATGCACTGCTCCTTATCTGTGACTTCTTTTGAAGCATGAGATAGCTACTGTCCCCCAGCTGGCCCCTGTGGACTTTTTTTGTTCTCAAAGTTCAAATCCACCCTGAGAGATGCAGATTTCAGACAGTAGAAGACTGAGAAGATTTGCCAACTGCACTAAATACATGTTCACTCAAGTGCATGTACCTCAATGACTAAGTGTAGTGGCATGGCGTGGCTAGTGTTTAGACCAAGGCTCAGTCACCACTACACAGCATTCTCACAATCATGCTACACTGGCTAGTTGGTGTGCTATTTAAAAAGTTTGGCTTCTTTCAGGACTGACCTCGTAATCGAAAATAATAAACTCTCAATTATCCGTTATTGCAAAATCCAGCCCAGCTATCTTGGCTCTATTAACCTCTGCACCGGGCTGTTTATACCACCGCCGCCCTCTCAGTATGGGGAATATTCTCGAAGTTGCTTGTCTTCAAACCTTAATATCTCAGAAAGTATAGCAGTTAGGGAAACAAATAAAAAACCATATTCACCAACTCTTCTTCTTACGAGTAAAACAATCCCAAGGCATGTAGCTGGTTGCTTTGATGAGTAAAGATGAGAAGAATATATGTAATTTTTGGCCACACGGCAGGCTGTATTCATGCATGAGCACGTGGCTCCGACTTTCACTTTGCTCTCAACGTGGTAACTTCTCCATTACTAGATAAACTAGACACAGTTGCATCCAAGACACACGCTATGGCACAATCACTTAGCCCTTTCCTAGTATCCATGGAAAGAAACTTGGCACTGGTGGATGAGGCAAGGGTCCACATAAAGTGGGAACAGAATCGAACGAGAAACATAAGAAAACATCGTCCTACACATGGCAAAGTCAAAGAAACAACTGAGGTATGCTTGCCTCGAGTCCCAGGCGGCTATCCCCCATCACTGGTGACAAGATCAAGTGGTGTCCACTTCAAACTGTAGCATGAAACCACTTGCGGTTATAGCCGTCCCCCGGCAACCCGATCCACCAATTTCGCATCAGGGGTTAAAGCAATATCCAGCAAAATTATGCAACATCCAGTGCCGAAACAAGACATAATCGGTGGTTCAATGCAATATCCAGTGTTGAGGTGTCCCAACCAACTTGTAAGTGGTAGTCAAGCAGCGCCAGGGGAAATCCCAAAACTCGGGAACCAATGAAAATGCCTGCTATGCATCAGCCAATCAGAATCTGCCAAGGGCATGGCTCACTCAGCACGACGAGAATACCGCCACACTCTCATTTTCATCAGTGGATGTCATCCAGTCAACATGTGCCAGTGCACTCCACTCTTCTGACCACATGGTTGCAAAACCCTGGTGCTTCAACTAACTCTGCAGCATCCTACTTTCACGGCAGTACACTATATTGTATTACAAAGCTAATGGCCTGTCAGTAATTATTTCCTAATGCTCTACTGTTATTGTAAAATTATTCTGTGTACAGTACTGTACTGTACTGTTTACAAGTGTGAGCGCTAACCCTCAGTGCTATTTCTCCTACACCCCAGTGCTGTTTCTCCTTCCGACGTGCCTCACCTGTGGCCTTGGAGTGCTCAATATTAACTGTGCATGATGGCTGAGTTTGTGGCTTTTGTGGTGGTGCCCTGGCTGCTGCAGGTCCTCCTGGCCTTGTGTTCTGTCCTGGTCCTTGTCTTCATGGTGCCTCCACCACCTGTTGAGAGGCGTCGTATCATTTTTTCCATGGAGATGATGGAGATCATCAAGAAGATGGAGCGAGGCTGGACCATCGCAAGGCTAATGGAGCATTATGCCATGCCTCGGACCATATTACAGGATCTACAAAAGAACAAGCACCCCATCAAGATGTTCCTGCAAGGTCAAAATGGCATGAGTGTTCAATGCCACAAATGCAAGATGATGGCCAAGCCTCACTATGGTGAACTCGATTAGGTCTGCCTGAAGTGGTTTCGAAAACAGCATGGCAGTGGTGTGATTATGCGTTCCATCGAGCTAAAGACTGCAGCCACAAAGTTCGCTGAGAACTTGGGATTGTGGATTTCAAGACATCTGAAGGTTGGCCAACTGCTCAAACTCCAACATGGGCTGTCCAACAAGATGAACTATGGTGAAGTGTTGGATGCAGACACAGAATGAATTGATGAGTTTCACACCAAGCTTACAAATCTCACTGACGAAGAAGGGTTATGCCTCAATCAGGTTTATAATGTTGATGAAACTGGTCTGTTCTTCAGAGCAGTACTAATACCTTTGGCAGACAAGGAGAAGCTGATACCTGGGCGTAAAGCGAGCAAATAGCACGTCTCCGTTTTCTGTTGTGCCAATGCAACAGACTCCAGTCATCTGAAACCTGTTGTGGTAGGGCATGCTAAACAGCCACACCGTCTCCTGGGGTAAATGGATTGTCTCTCAGTGATTTATTTCCACTAGCTGATGGCCTGATTTACAGTCAAGATCTTCAAAGACTGGTCCTACAATCATGCTGTGAAATAGATTATCTGTTATCAAATGGTGAGTCTTGGCCTTGCCTGCAACCAAGTGAAAGCCCTGCTGCTCCACAACAACACTCCTGCTCATCCTTACAAGATGGAGTTGGTTGGAGAGGGAGGCTGTATTAGGGTCATGTTTTTGCTCCCTAATTTGACATCATTCTTACAATCCATGGACCAGGGTGTTGTCACACCAATGAAGTGGCTGTACAGGAAGAAGTTTATGGAAGATGTGATGGTTGTGCCTGAGGAGGAGGAGGAGACAGCCCGAGGCATGAACAGTAGCGGGAGAAGAGGACCTTGGCCAACCTCAAGCAGTATTCCCTCAAGTCTGCAATCTATGACTGGGTGCAGGCTTGGAAGGAACTCTCTGCACTCATGCTTGAGCATGGTTGGAACAAGTTCCTCAAGGGTGAAGCGGCCATTGCTGACTTCTGCTTCGAAGCTCAGAAACTTGCCTAGCATATGGAAGCACCAGCAGAACAGGAGTACCCACTAAAGTTTAATAATATCCAGCTCAACCCTTCATCATCCTTAAACATACTTGGAGTTTCATTCTCTTGGGACTTATCTTGGAAAGATCATATTATATCTCTTGTAAAATTCTGCTTCCAAGAGACTGGGTGTGCTAAACTGACTCCGTACCTTCTTTACCCCTGAACAGTTGTTGATTTTATACACAGGTTTTATTCACCCGTGTAGAGTACAACCTTCATGCGTGGGGAGGCTCCCCACATACAGCTCTTCTCAATAAGGTGGAGTCAAAGGCTTTTAGTCTCATTAACCCTCCTCCTCTTACAGATTCCCTTCAACCTCTGTCTCTTTGCTACAGTGCTGCATCTATATCTCTTTTCTATCACTACTTCAATGGGTACTGCTCCTCTGAACTGCCTGCTTGCATCCCTCCACCTTTGCAATGGGCATGTAGCATCGATCAAGCAACAAACTCTCATCCCTTTTCTGTCCAACTCTCTAATGCAAGAGTTAACTGTTACTCCCAGTCCTTCATTTAAGCAACTGGTCAACTCTGGAACTGTCTCCCTCTGTCTGCATTTCCTACTTCCTATGATCTCCAGTCTTTCAAATGTAGTGCGTCTCGGCATTTCGAAATGAACGGATCTTGAATTTGGCTCTCTTTTGCATTGTTTTTGTTTTCTCAAGGAACAGTTCGTGGGCTCCTGGCCTTTGGAGCGTTCTTCCCTGCATGGGGGGGGGGGGACGACAACGACGACTACTAAGAATATGATCCACTATTGGCTGGAGATGGACATGGGAGACCCCGGGTACCAGACTCTGTCCAACAGGGAACTTGTGGAGTCCGTGACTGCAGGGGACACCAAGCATGAAGTGGAGAAGGAACAGGACGATGATGAAAATGAAGTGGCAGAAACCCCAAGGCTCCAGCAGGCTCGTGATGCAGTGAACGTCCTACTCAATTATTGCATGCATCCTAATCAGCGGCCCATCTCTGCCAATGTCATGGCCACTTACCTGTGACCGGGCCATGAGAATATGATAAAGATGCAGCTGAGAAGGATCCCCAGGTACTCCTCCATCATGTCCCTTTTCTGTCCGTGACACCTACCACTCTGTTCCCACGGCCCTCGACCTCCTCGCATTGTCCTCTGTCACCCCAGTCATCAACCGCCTCATACTGGCCTCATTACCCCAGCCCTCTACTTCCTCACACTGCATTGTTTACCCCAGCCAAGCACCACCACAGCCACTTTTTCTTCACCTCGGTCGGGCACCTCGCCCATGGCACCATCATCAGCCCCACCGACTGTGGTGTCTCCACCTGAGGTCTCCCCTCTGTGAGAGGCCAAATTGGAGCTCCACCTGACTCCCTCTGCCACTCCATCTCCACTAGCTATTCCAGCACCCTTGGCAGAGATCGAGCCTGAGGTGGTGGAGCTGGGGTAACTTTTGGGGGAGACATTTGCCCTAAACCACATGGCATTAGGGGTATTGTACTGTACTGCATGGTGTACAACACTACCCTTCATTGATGCCAACACTTGGTGAGTACATTTACTATATACAGTACTGTATTACTGCACTGTATCATTACTGTATTGTTTTTACATGCTTAGTTTTCAGCTTTTACTCACGGTAACATTTTTCGGATAATGGGTCGAGACGGATAGAATCATAGCATCTAGCTGAAAGCCTAATGTTGCACCAGATATTGCATATCCAGCGTTTCATGTTATTCGTCATAGGACTTGACTGATTAACAATGGATAATTGAGAGCTTACTGTATCATCATAATCATCATCCTGACCTCATTTCCCACCTAAAGGTAGGGTGAGGAGTAGCAACATCCAGACAGACCAAGTTTGCCCAATTAAATGGGCCACGTTTCCATTCACTCTTTATTTAACCCCTTAACCGCAGGTCGTCACTTTCGTGACACTCGGGCACAATGGATCATACCATGGGGCGTCACTTTTGTGAATCTGAGTTGTTTTGAATTTGCCCGGGCTTTCAAGTGGTGACTTGTATCATCTATCAGTACTGCCAGTGTCCAACAATAGTCAGCACTGCTAATGTCATCTGTACCCCCTTCCATTGTTGACAATTTAGCCATTTTTCCCCATTCTTGACTTCCCTCCCTACCTCCCCTCCATTACCCTCTCCTCTCGCCAGCTGAGTCATGCCGCGCTACACAAATCTTCCCTGGATTTTTTCACTGATTTCATCCATTGAAATGAGCCCTATGCCCCATTCTTATACAAAATAATATATATATAAAAAAAATAAGATAATTGATAGTGCCATATACCTGGAATTGGCTAATTATCACTTGGCAACATCCCACGTGCACTCGTTCGCTAATTTTCCCTGTTTCTTTCCCCTTTAAATATGCTGTATGACTTATTCTTGTAATATAAATATATATAAGAAAGGAAGGGAGAAGTCTGAGTGATATTTACATTCACCTGGAACTACCTAATTTCTTATGTATTGTCTAGATTTCCTACGAATTATTTCATAACTTATAAACTAGCAGCTAACACTGTCAACCCTTGGCTGCCCATATACGCCACATCATTCAGTTCAGTGTCGTCCATCAAGGTGGAACCATGTCTCACTCGCACCCCTCCATTTCCGCCACTTCTGCGCCCACTGTGAAGGGCCCTGTGACCTCTACCCCTACTAAACCTCGTGTGGGAAGCGGTAAAGGACTAAGTGACTCTCCTGTGGAACGTGAACTGGCTGAATTATCGATGATAAAGATGGATAGCGACTTCGATACGCGGAGTAATGACAGTGAAAGTGAAAGCTTCGCTTTCTAAGTAGTTTACTGAACGAGAAAGTGAATGCCTGGAGTGAAAATAAACTAATATTACTGAAGGAAACTTATGGATAAATATTGTAGATATATATAAGTGTATAAAAGTACTATGAATATAAAGTGTGAGTGTGTTTATGAATAATAAATGACAGAATACCAGCAGGGAACGAGCGCGGGTGGGAAGCTCGTACACGCTCGTAATTTACATTGCTATCAGTGTTTTTTTTGGGGGGGAGAGTATGGATTCCAAACTACTTGAAAATCATAGAATAGTGTTTCTAGTGATAATATTAGGCTGTGGTAATCATATTATGGGGCGTCGGGAAATGTAAAGTGGAGACTTTGTTACCCAACTTCAGAAGTCTCCACAAGTCCTATGGTAGTCGACAAAGGCTCAACAAAATCCCAGGTGGAAGCTAAAGGTATGTGCCATATGCATACTTAATTATAATATTCAAGGACTGATAACTGATTTTTGGCAAATATTTTTAAAAAGTCAGTCAGAGCGCGAATATCCCCGCGGGACACACAAAGACTGCCTCAAACATCCCCGCGCTTAAAGGGTTAAGCCTTCGGAATCCTGGCTCTATCTGATACACCAAAAAACTTTCACCACATTCTGTAGCTTAACATAAACATATCATCATCATCATTATCCGGACCTCCTTTCCCACCCTAGGGCAGGGTGAGGAGTAGCAACGTCCAGACAGCCCAAATTTGCCCAATTCAATGGGCCACGCTTCCATTCACTCATCATTCAAGCCCCCAGAATCCTGGCTCTATCGGATACGCCAAAAACATTCACCAAGTTTTGTAGCTTCATATAAACGTATCCGATAGAATCAATTTGGACACTGCCACATTAAAAAGGGGTGCCAAAATCCCTGATCATGCACTTCTTCTCACAACATTCATCCAGCCAGCTCGATCTCTTGTCAGTTCCCTAGCCTCACCAACTTCCAAACTTCTCTTCCTCACACACTCATCCACCATATTTCTCCACCTTCTCCTTGGCCTACCTCGCCTCCTCCCTCCTTCAAATTCGCTCAGATATACCTTTTTCACCACTCTATTGTTATCCATTCTCTCCACATGACCATACCATTGCAGTACACTCTCTTCAATTCTGGTGTCCACCGACTTCCTCACTCCACATCTTTCACGAATCACATTATTTCGTATCTATCCACCCTCTGTACTCCACAAACATTTCTCAGCAGTCCCATCTCCACTGCTCTTACTCTTGACCTTTCATTTTCATGCCACACCATAGTCTCACATCTGTATGTTAAAGTTGGCACTAACACTCCAACATGTAAGCCTCGTGCAGCTGCAACACTTAAGACTGTTTCTTATCAAGGCCTTCATTGCACCAGCTACTTTTCTTCCTTGTGTCACTCTACTTTCAACTTCTTTTGCACATTTTCCTCTCTTTTCTATCACTGTACCCAGGTATTTGAACTCTCTCACCAATTCCAGTCTCTCTCTATTCACTGTGACATTGCACTGGGAGTCACCTTCTCTCTCAATAACCATCACTTTACTCTTTTCTACATTTACTCTCAGGGCACGACGCTCACAGACATCAGCAAAACTCTGCACTAGTCTATCAAATTCTCATCCGGTATTTGCAAGTAGTACTGCATCATCAGCATACAACAGATTTGAGATATTCCATCCATCATCATTCATTACCATCGTCATCCCCCTCTCCATTACTCATGTTTTTACTTCTCTCATCGCCCCATCCATATATATATATATTGAACAACCATGGGGACATCACACAACCTTGTCGCACGCCCCCACCAATCGTGAACCATTCACTTAGATGCCTCACTACCGTCATAAAAACTCTTGACGGCACTTAATAGCTTACCATCTACACCATACATGCACAAAACTTTCCACAATCCTTCTCTGTCTACTTTGTCATATTCATTTTCCATATCCATGAATGCCGTAAACACCTTATAGTCCTTCTCACAAGCCTTCTCTGCTATCTGTCTCACTGCAAATATTTGATCCACACATCCTCTGCCACTCCTAAAGCCACCCTGTTCATCACTCACTACGACTTCTCATATCTCTCTCTTACTTCCTCTATAATAATTCTTCCATATACCATCCCTACTACACTCAAGAAACTTATTCCACGATAATTCTTGCACTCACCTCGCTCACCTTTATTTTTGTACAAGGGTACAATCACAGCCTTTTTCCACTCTGCTGGCACAGTTTCACTCATCCATGCCTTCTTACATATCTCCAATAAGCACTTCATTCCACTCTCTCCACTACACTTAATCATCTCTGCATACACCTCATCAACCCCAGCTGCTTTCCCATTTTTCAGCCGCTTCACAGCACTCTTCACCTGTGCAAGTGTCAAGTCTCCTGGCACTGCATTCCTTCTCTGCACACCCCCAAAACCAATCATGTTTACAGCCGCTCTGCTCTCTCTGTTCCCATTCATCAGGCTTTCAAAATATTCTTTCCATCTGGTCCTTACTTCATCCCCTTGGATCTACCACCTGCATCCTTCACACCATCACATTACTTTCCGCTATCACTTCTACATTTCCGCATCTGTTTCCAGAATAACTTCCTATTTTCATAGTAGTTTTCATTCATTTTTCTTCCTAGATCATCATTTACCTCCTTCTTATCCTCTTCACTAGTCTCTTTACGTGCTTCTTGCTCTCAAAATATTCAGTTCTTATTTCAACTGAACCCCTGTCATGTAACCACTCTAGCCATTTCTTCCTCTTTTCCTCCACCGCTCTCTTAACCTCATCACTCCACCATGCCATACCTTTCTTCTTTGTTGTTACTCTTGCCACACCACACACCGCTTTAGTACTCCTAACTAAGCAATCCCTATATGCATTCCACAGGCTGTTCGGATCCATTTCATTCCAGTTCACTGATTCTAAATCCTCCTCTACTTTGCTCTTGTAATCATCTGCCATTTCTTTGATCCTCAGCTTCTCAACTTTCAGTCTTTCTCCCTGACTGCTCCTCTCTCTCCTGATCCACCTCACTCCTCTCAGCTTGATCTTACATACCACAATCATATGATCTGACAGACTTCCACATCGTCCTCTCACGGCCCTCATATCAGCAACCATTCCCAGCATTGATCTCTCTACGAGCACGTAATCAATCAGGCTTCTTTCAAAACATGATCCCCATTCCCTCTGTACCATGTATATTTATGTGCATTTTTGTGTTTGAAATATGAGTTATAAATGCACAACCTCCTCTCCTGACACAAATCTTTTAGTCACTTCCCATTATCATTTTCTCCTGGTACTCCATAACTACCCATTATGCCATCCTCAGGACCATTGCCTATTCTTCCATTCATATCCCCCATTACAATCACTTTATAGCTCCTGGGCATTTCTCCCACTACATCATCCAGCTCATCCCAAAACCTTCTTTCTCTCTCTCACTCCTGTCTTCACACGGTGCATACGCTACAATCACTACGACTTTCACCTTCTCAAACTTGAACTTGACATACATACACCTCGAGCTGACACATTTGTAGTCACTCATTCCACTCTGCCACACCTCATTCATCAACAAAGCAACTCCTTCCTTGCATCTTCCTCACCCATTCATTCCTGATCTTACACGTTTCACACCCTCCCACTCCTCCTCTTCACACCCATTCATCTTTGTTTCACACAATGCCATCACGGCATATCTCGCACTCTTGAACACATTCACCACTTCCACCCTCTTGCTCTCCATATTCACACCTCTCACATTCCACATGGCCATGTGAATCTGCCCATTTGGTTGGGACCCTGGGCTGGTATTGGGCCCTTAGAGGCTCTCTGAAATGACTGCCATGATTTAATGCTGTAATAGTAATCTATGTAGCTATATCCGGATCCCTTAATCCCATAAAGGGTGGCCACATATAAATCTGATATCTTCTGTCATTAGGTTGCCCTCCCTCAAACTCACAATCCCCTCTCTCATATATCATCGATCCCATCCCTCCGTCTAATTCTCAGTCTCCCCTTCCCCACCTTACTCACGTAGACTCATTTCATCAGCTTCTCATTATCCATCCTATTCACAAGGCCACAATTAAATCCAGATCAACACCAAAACCCTTCATCATTATCATATTTGTCTGTCTGACTTTCCTTGTAATTTAATATAGGTCTCTCAAGTACAGTACAATCCCAGTTAACCGAGAAGCTTGGAGAATTTACCTTCCCGGTTACTGACTTTTCCCGGGTTTCTGACATTGCTGTACATACTCATACATAGACTATATCATTGCAGTTTATGCAATATACTCATATCCAAGGCCACACTAACATCTTTCCATTGAAGTAACCTAAAACATACCCAACTGACACAACACACATGGTTGCAGTGTCTTGCGGCAGTGCAAAGTGCACAAAGTCTGTTTTAAATATCATTCATTACACTATTTGATTCACCAAACAGAAAAATTAACTAAAGTAATAAATCTTGAGCATTTATTGATGAACAGATGATTTGGAAAGAAGTGTTCTACAGTATAGTTATCACGACTCCTTTCCTCACAGCTGTGTATACGTTTCGTTGCCTAAGCCTAACCATTTACTCCTCACTTGACCGCCGTAACCATCCATCACTCACCTCTGAGCTGTTTTGTAAATAAAACAGTAAATACAGTAAATCCTCGATATAACGGACTTCAGTAGACCGGAATTCGCTTTTATCGGACTCGAGGAGCTACCGGACTAAACTCCTATATATCGGAAAAAGTCCAATATAGCCAGAAAGCAGTCCAGACTGCCTGACAACTTCAGCTATGTTCACCACAATAAGACAAGTAAAAGACATGTTTTTCAGTGCACAGTACAGTATTATCATACCATTTGATTAATGTAGTGAAGGTATCACACAGTACAATACTGCAATGGTGGTGAAAACCACTGATGCAATCCGGACTAATGTCTGATATATCGGAAAAAGTCCGGATTAGCAAGGGTAAGTCCGGATGTCGCTTTTATCGGAATTTTGCATATTTTGGACTGGCTTGGGCCCCAATTAGTCCGTTATAGTGAGGTCTTACTGTACAAAAGAAGTTGCAAGCACAGTAATTTTGTAAAATAGCCTAAAATAAATGCTTCATTTCTATCAGCTGGTTTTTCTTCTCTGCCAATGCAAATGTGTTCTATGTTTATCTTAGAACGCATCTGATGACAGTGCTGATGAAAATGCATTCTAACATGACATCAATTTGATGACAATGCAAAAATGTTCTAAGGTGACATCATCTGTATTTGATGACTGCAATGGGTTCTAAGATGACAGTCTTAAAATATTTGATGCCAATGGAAATACAATTTAAGATGACATAATTTTAGAACGCATTTGATGACAATGGAACACATTTGATGACATTGCCAATGCATAGCAGATGAATTCTGATATTTTAAAATGCAACTGATGCCAATGCAAATGCATTCGAAGATGGCATCTTAGAACACATTTGATGACAATGCAAATGAATTCTAAGATGACATAAACTTAGAATGCATTTGCACTGGCCGAAAAGATAAACTCTAGCTAATAGAAATGAACCATTTTTTTTTTTAATTTAATGAAATTACTGCACTTACAGTACCTATGTATTTACTGTATTATTTGCAAAACAGCTGAGAGATGGGTGGAGTGACGGTGGTCACTGAGGGCATTCACACCAATAGAGTTGTGCATTGGTGATAACTCTACTGCAAAACACTTCTTCTCAAATCATCAGTTCATCTATAAATGATCATGATTCATTTCTCTAGTTTATTTTTCCACGTTTTTATGAATAAAATGAGTAATATTTAACAGAATGGACTTGCCAAGGTATGTTATGTATGATGCAGAAAGCATGTGGGTGGTTATAGTTGGTTGGTTAGGTAGAAAACTCCACTGGTACCATACATTCTCAGCCAGTGAAGAATATACGTTTTTTCAGAGGAATTATTCATCTTGCTTTTCACACACACACACACACACACACACACACACACAGGAACGGACCATAGAGCAAGAGAGAGAGAGATCAAAGTCCTACAGAATAGACTGGAAAAAGTTACCACACGTAGTGAGGAACAAGAAAAAGAAGTTACAGAATTAAAGGCGAATAACGAATCCGCATCAAATGAAATAAAACAGCTGAAGAGGGAGAATAAGAGGTTGGAAGAAGAAAGGGACAGAATAAAAAGTAAACTAGATGAATACGAATCAAAATCGAGGAGGCAAGATGAGCATATTCAGGAAATTAAGGAGCAACATAAGGGGTGGAAGAAAATACAGGAGGAAGGAAATGTAAATTTGAAGGAAATCATAGAACAACAAAGTAAGGAAAAAGTGGAGAAGGAAGTGGTTAGAGTACTAAGAAGTAGAGAATCTTTGGTCAGGGATGTAGCAGACAAGAAAAAATGTGTGATAATCTCAGGAATAAAAGAAAAACGAATGACAGTAAGATCCGAAAGAGAGAGAGAGAGGAACTGAGCAAGGCTAAAGAAATAATAGCAGTGGTTATGGAAGGAAACAATGAAGCCCAAGAAGAGATTGAAGAAGTGTTTAGGTTAGGAAAGTACGAGGATGGTGGGGCAAGGCCCTTGAAAGTAAAGTTTAAGTCCCAAGTAATAGTGAATGAAATCATAAGTAGAACGTGGAAATTGTCGGAGAAAGAGGGGTTTAAAAATGTTTGGATTAGGAGAGATGCAAATGAAGAGGAAAGAGCTAAATTAAAGGAGTTAGTAAAGGAAGCAAAGATAAAAAACGAACAACGAACGGAGAAAGAGAAGACAGAGTTCTATTGGAGAGTTATGGACCAGAAATTGAGAAAGTGGTACCGACGGAAGGAAAGAGAGACGAGAGAATAAAAAACGATGAAAAAAGTTTGAAAGTGGCGTACACAAACATTGATGGACTAATATCGGCAAGGTTAGAAATCAATGATTTTTTGAGGGCACACGAGCCTGATGTTATGTGCTTTGTAGAGACTAAATTGAAAGAAGATATTGATATTCATATGGGAGGTGGGAAATACAAATTATGGAGAAGAGACAGAAAAGAAAAAACGGGAGGAGGAGTGATGATAGCAGTGAAGGACAACATAAACGTAGATACTGTGGAAATTGCAGAGGGCAGGGCCGAAGCCATAAATTTGAAACTAGAAACTGGGGAGAATGGTAAGAGAGATATGGCAGTGGTATATGTTCCCCCTAAGACGAGAGCATGGAATGACGATGAATACCAGGAGATGTTGTCAGACATGGTTAGTTATCTACAGAAAGTGATCGAGAAAAGCAACAATATAATCCTAATGGGTGACTTTAATTGTAAAGAGGTGAACTGGGAGGAATGGGACTCGGGAGGCAGCGAAGATTCGTGGGGCACTAAATTGTTAAATATAGCAATGAATAATGTAATGACACAGTGGGTTAAAGAAGAGACACGATTCAGAGGTGATGACACACCAGCAAGATTAGATTTGATACTATCCAAAGAACCTGATGTAATTGAATCATTAAATTATCTGTGTCCTATAGGAAAAAGTGATCATGTGGTCATTGAGTTCCAGATGATAATAGGGAATGTGGTGCCAAGAGATGAGCTTTATAGGCAAGGAAGATACAACTTTGGGAAAACAAACTTTGCAGAATTGAGAAAATTTTTTGAAAATGCGGACTGGAGAAAATTCAGAGAAACAAGAGAGATACAGAGGAAGTGGGATATCTTTTTAGACCTCTACAATCTGGGTGTGGAAAAATATGTGCCAAGAGTAAGTGGGAAAGAGAACAGGAAAAAGGTGTGGTTTAATAGAAGGTGTATAATAGCGAAAAAAGAGAGGGACATGGCATGGAACAAATGGAAAAAGAGAAGTAATATCAGGAAAAAGGAAGAATATAAAAGAACTAGAAATGAATATACAAGAATACGTAGAGAGGAAGAAAGGAACTTTGAAAAAGGTATAATTGACAAATGTAAGGATGAACCCAAATTGTTTTATAGATTTGTTAATGGCAAATTGAAGCAAAGGGAAGGAATCACCAAACTGAAAGTAGAAGGAGAGGTCTACAAGGATGCAGTAATGCAAGCTGAAGTAATGAACAAATGTTTCCAGTCGGTTTTCACTAAGGAAAGGGAGCTTGTGGAAGGAGAGGGAATGATAAGAAATGTAGTGATAAAAGATATAAAAGTGGAAGTGCAGGAAGTGTATAAATTACTGGGAGCTCAAGATGTAAGGAAGGCCCCAGGACCGGATGGAATCTCTAATTGGGTACTGAAGGAATGCAGAGAACAACTGGCGGATAAGATTCACAATTTAATTGTGTGCTCCTTGGAAGAGGGGAAAGTGCCTCGGGAATGGAAGAGGGCAAATGTGGTGCCAATCTATAAGGGAGGAAACAAGGAAGAACCCCTGAATTATAGACCAGTGTCCCTAACCAGTATGGTTGCGAAATTGTGTGAGAGAATCCTGAAAGATAGATGGATAAAATATCTGGAAGAGATGAATATTTTGACTGAAAGTCAGTTTGGATTCAGAAGTGGAATGTCATGTGTTTCCAACTTGTTGAGCTTCTACTCAAGGGCGATTGACGTGCTACAGGAGAGAGACGGTTGGGTGGATTGTGTGTACTTAGATCTGGAGAAGGCCTTCGACAAAGTACCCCACAAGAGACTATTATGGAAATTAGAGCATATAGGAGGACTTAAGGGAAGCCTCCTGGAATGGATGAGAGACTTTCTGAGTGACAGACAAATGAGGACAGTAATAAAGGACAGGACATCTGGATGGAGGGAAGTAACAAGTGGTGTCCCACAGGGCTCGGTGTTGGCACCAGTAATGTTCTTGATTTATGTAAATGATATGGTAGATGGAGTGAACAGCTACGCAAGCCTGTTTGCTGATGATGCAAAGATCTTGAGAAAGGTAGAGGTTGAAGAGGACTGTAAAATGCTACAGGAGGATCTGGATAGGATATATGATTGGAGCCGGATGTGGGAAATGAAATTCAACGCAAAAAAATGTAAAATATTGGAAATGGGTAAAAGTACCAAGAGGCCATCATTGAATTATTTGATGGGTAATGAACCAATTAGAAAAGCGAGAGAAGAGAAAGACTTGGGAGTGCTGGTCCAGGACAGTTTGTCACCTGAAAAGCACATAAATAAGATAGTGAGAGAGACATATAAACTCTTGACCAATATAAGAGTGGCATTTCATTACATGGATGAGGAGATGATGAAAAAATTGATAGTGGCCATGATTCGGCCCAGGTTAGAATATGCAGCAGTAGTGTGGTCCCCACACAAAAAGAAAGATATAACCAAGATTGAGAGAATACAAAGAACAGCAACCAAGATGGTCCCTAGTCTGGCAGATTTGCCATACAGGGAGAGGCTGGAAAGGCTGGATTTGCCCTCCTTAGAGGAAAGGAGAAAGAGGGGTGACATGATTGCAGTGTTCAGGACTATGATAGGAGTAGATAAAATTGACAGAGAAAATCTGTTTGTGTGGGATGAGAGAGCAACAAGAGGACACGGAATGAAACTAAAGAAGCCAAGCTGCTCGAAGGACATCAAGAAATTTAGTTTTCCGTATTGATGTATAGACCTGTGGAATAGCCTGGACAAAGAGATCGTCCGGTCTAAAAACTTAAATGAGTTTAAGGCAAAATTTGACTTATTGAGAAACAGAGACGGGACCCCACGAGCGTAGCTCATTTCCTGTATATCACAATTAGGTAAATACAATTAGGTAAATACACACACACACACACACACAAATAGCTTGGGTCCCTGGGATTTCGTATCATAACTGTGGAATTTCCTACGTTAAATTCTGTTGTCAGATTTACAATGTTCACCATTTTTAAGACTGTTGCATTTGTACAGCTTTTGTTTCAAGGTGACCAAATTGTGTTAAGATTAGCTTGCACTTTAAGATCCAGAGTACAAATCACGAATCAGGAAAACACAACACAACAGCGAGAGCGCTTGTTTACTGACGGCAGAAAGCTGACTGGCAATTTGTGGACATATGTAGGGTGACTAATCAAGAGAAGGGGGAAAGGGGAGAGGAGGGCTGGGAAGCGAATTAACTGGGAAATGACCTTGACCAGAAATGCCTTCATTTCACATCCCCCAACTTCACCCAGTCTCACGTGACTAACCTGTGCTGGGGTGGCCAGTGAAAGTGGCACACTTATATTATTTATATACTTCTCAGTCTGTGAATTTTCCCGTTTGTTTGATTTATCCGGTTGCCTGGTAACCGGATAATTGGGATTATACTGTAACTCTTTTAATTGCTCTTGCTCTTGTGTCCTTCCAATAGGGACCAAGCTTCACTTGTATATGTAAGTGGCAATCACAATACTGTCATGCAGTTACTTATTCACTTTAATACTCACTTCCCTATTCTTAATCACTGCTTTCAATGAACCAGCAACCTTTCCCTGCTGTATCCTTTCACGCATTTCATCCTCAAAATGTCCATCCTTACTCACTGCACTACTAAAATGCCTGAAAGTACTTGCATTCTCCATTTCTGACCATCCATTCTTACTATGTATTTCAGTATTTCATTTCCCTCAAAGGCCCTAATTTTACTCTTAGGTAAATTCACTTTTACATTTTGTTTATTACATACTGTCAAACTTTTCTTTTTTTAAATAACAGAAGAAGGAAAAACAAATGAATATTAAAAATAGTCCATTCACCAGGTCACAGGTGTCCACCATTCATAAAAAATCTGTAACAGTTGGACCTGAACAACCACAGGTTGAAGTTTGGGGGGAAACCAC
This sequence comes from Birgus latro, assembly GCA_018397915.1. Lineage (NCBI taxonomy): Eukaryota > Metazoa > Arthropoda > Malacostraca > Decapoda > Coenobitidae > Birgus > Birgus latro. Next base: position 22,488 of record JAGKTI010012351.1, read on the forward strand.
TATGGGGAAGCTAGTTCCAAAGAGATACAGTTCGAGGACAAAAGAATTCTGATAGGCTGAAGTTCTGTGATATGGCAGTGTGACAGTACAGGCATGAGTGCTACCAGATGCCCATGTAGCAGGGGAAAGGCATGGGGAGGTTGCACAATGGATGCAACTTATTCACCAAGCCTTGCAATTTTCACCTGCTTCCACCTAAAACAGTATCACCACCAAACAACAGTGCAAACAATTTCCAAATTTTACCCTCTCTCACTACGAACATTCCAACATCCACTGCCCTATATTTTATGTTTTGTAATGGTATCCATACCAGTACATACTGTACAACCATGGGGACTTTACATCACTTTTAATCCAACATTCAAGTCAAAGAACTCTCAGTTCACTCACCACAATATTAATAAATAACAAGAGTAGTAAAAACAATCTGATCTTTTATTGCCCACAGGTACCAGATCTTTCAGATTTCACCAGTGCTCAGGACATACTTGCAACTTAATAATTAAAGAACTACAACATTATTCACAACCATTAAATTTCATCTGCTGAAACGGCAATAACTTAAATACAGAGTCATCCATCACAACACCTCTTTAAGCTGTTAAGACTGCAGCTCTTAAACTGAGAAAGGCTCTGAGCTATCATTTAAAAGATTCACCAGAAGCAGACTGTCTCATGGATAATGGTAATTTATTACATACAGCAGCCAAGGGTCCACACAGGTAAATAACTGATCAAAGAATGATGACTGACAAAAAGCTCCTGGTTGCTTGAGGTTAAAAGAACCAAATTCACTTTGCAATATCACATCTAAGCATACAAAAGTACAAACTTTCACAATTTCTCTCTATTCACCTAGTTATATGTGATACATCTATACAGCCATAAATATTCTGCACTTTCTCATCCATGATTTCTCAACAATCTGCCTTACATTAACCCTTAAACTGCGGGGTTGTCGGAGGCGCGCCGGGCCCTACCAGCGGGGCAAATCCGCGATCCAACTGACTTTTTAAAAATATTTGCCAAAAATCAGTTATTAGTCCTACAATATTATAATTAAATATCCACATGGCACATACCTTCAGCTTTCTCCTGGGATGTTTTTTTAGCACTCGTTGACTACCGTGGGACTTGTGGAGACTTCTGAAGTTGGGTAACTAAGTCTCCACTTTACACTTCCCGACATCCCGTAATATGAATACCACTGCCAGATATTAACACTAGAAACACTATTCAATGATTTCCAAGTAGTTTGGAATCCATACTCCAAAAAAAAGCACTGTGAAAGCAATGTAAAATACAAGCACGTACGAGCCTCCCACTCGGCTAATTCGCCGCTGGTATTCTGTCATTTCTTACTCATACACTCACACTTTATTATTTCTAGCACTTTATTACACTTATATTTATCTACAGTCCTTTACCGCTTCTCACACGACGTTTAGTAGGGGTAGAGGTCACAGGGCCTTTTATAATGGGCGCAAAAGCGGCAGAAATGGAGGGGCATGACTGCGACGTGATTTCACCGTGAAGGATGAGAGCGAACTGACTGTACAATACGTATCTCAGTAGCCAAGAGTTGAAAATGTCAGCTGCTAATGTATATACTAAGAAATAAGTCGTAGGAAATCTAGATACTGTAATACATAATAAATTAGGTAGTTCCAGGTGAATATAAATATCACTCAGGCTTCTCCCTTCCTCTCTTCTATACATTTATATTACGAGAGCAGCTCATACGGCATATATCATGGGAAAAAAAAGCAGGGGAAATTAGCAAACGAGAGCAAGCTGGATGTTGCCAAGTGATAATTAGCCAATTCCAGGTGTATGGCACTAACAATTACCTTATTTTTTATATATATATATTATTTTGTATAAGAATAGGGCATAGGGCTCATTTCAATGGATGAAATCAGTGGAAAAATCCAGGAAAGATTTACTTAGCACTGAGCGGCTGAGCAGACGACACGAGAGGGTAATGGAGGGGAGGTAGGGAGGGGAGTCTAGAATGGGGGAAAATGGCTAAATTGTCAACAATGGATGGGAGTACTGACGACATTAGCAGCTCTGACTATTGTTGGACACTGGCAGTGCTGACAGATGATACAAGTCACCACCTGAAAGCCCAGGCGAATTCAAAACAACACAGAAGCACAGAAGTGACACCCCGAGGTTTGATTCATTGCACCCGACCGTCACGAAAGTGACGAAATGCGGTTAAGGAATTAAATAGCAGATCCATCAGTTTCAAGTGATAAAGTTGAGCTGCTG
>JAGKTI010012352.1:0-14769 GCA_018397915.1 Birgus latro
TGTGTGTGTGTGTGTGTGTGTGTGTGTGTGTGTGTGTGTGTGTGACTACCCCGCCAAAAATGTTTATAATTTACACCAAGATGAAATTAAGATGGCAGGCGTATGTGTACATTACAGACGCTCGCTCGCTCGACACGCGTTCACAAAGCGCACTTTACTGGTACTGTGTCATTACCTGTTTTCCATAGGACTTTGTCGAAACTAGCATCATATTCAACCGTTAATTTCTTGCTATAGGTCAGCATTCAAGGTGGAGTGATGGCAATTATTTTACTCCAAGTTAATAAGAACAGAATTTACTCGTAGCCAGTCACACTCCACGCCTTTCACCAAGTAAACTACACAGTACACACTCTACACCACTCACCAAGTATACTAAGTACACAGTAATCGACTCACCTTAAGATGAACTAAGATTGTCATCCTACCCTTGAGAATGCTAATCTATAGCAAGAGATTAAGGTTCGAACATGGTGCACTAACGAAAAAGTATTACAGGAAGGATGTAGAGCCGTGGTATTGTCTCATTTTTCCACTGAGCTATGGGAACGAAGCTGCAAAATGATGAAAATCTCCTCGACATGCCACACCATTCACTACAGACACTAAGTACAAGGTAGCCGAGAAGTCTGTAACTATAGGTGATATACATATTTCCTCCTACTGGTTTCTTCTAAAGCCATGGATCTACAGCAGACCTCCATTCTTTTGATTGCACAGTGAGTTGTCCGTGTATTCTAATCCTTGGAAAAAGGTATGCGTGTTTGTTGAACTCCCTCAACCCGAGCGTAAATTTTCCACTTTATTCTTGGAACCTCCAGATGATTGTTTTTCTTTTTTACTTAAGAAACACCTTCAGTATTCAGGAGGCTATTGAAGATTACCTCGCACCCCTCCAGAGAAAATGTCTCTTCAAACCGTCAATGTGGACAAAAGAATTATACACAAACATGGAGAAGTAGTTTATTCATAAACTACACTACAATAATTTGACCCTGCTTTGGATGCTCTTCATGTATAAATGGAAATAAGTGGAAAGTATCTTATCTTTCAAAAACTACAATCTTTGCATATGAGTGTAAAAATTTTCAGTCTAAACAATTCATGCCAATGCAAAAAAAATAAATAAATAAATAAATAAATAACGCGCTTTAATGACAAAACTTGAGTCTTATGTTTCTGAATGACGGCTTGACACAGGTACAGGGCCAAAGGATAATGACACTCGATAAACAAATACTGTACCAAATAATGGATTCACTGTTGTGATTACTACAGAGGGATTCAGAGGACCAAATAATTTCCTGTATATAAAGTATTTATATGGGTGCATGCACCAGAATGGGTTACAAAAATATCATTGCTGTTCTTCATCTTCCCTTCTATCTTTTCTTTCTTCATCAGCCATAACTCCAATATAAAAATGCATACATGAGTGTATAATGGACCAGAACGCATCTCAGCAACTGGGTTATGTTTCTTTTTGTACTTACAGGAACATTCGAGCTACATTATGCAGATTACAGCCTATAAACACTCTTTAGCACTCAAACTTCCTCGTACAATGTGTAAAGCTCCATGGACTCGTATTACCTCATTCCATATTAGTATTTGACATCAGTATAGGCCAGTGTTTCTCAAACTTGTGGGGATCTTGACATCCTAGTGGTCCCCCTTCAGTTTTCTCTCAAGTTCCTCACATATAATGGAAAAAAAAACTTTGTGTGCTCTCAATTTTTTTTTAATGCCTACAACTATCAGTCAGAATGCACATTTTGTTTTATATCAGAGTGATGGATGACACTCCTTGCTTTTGAGTCAGTCGAACGATTCGAAGTTGAGTCACTGATAGTGCACAACTCATATATGGGTCCACATCCAACTGATCTGTGCTTTTACTTTTTATGTGTGTATGAGTGGAGGAACAAGATTCTCATAAAAATGTTGTGGAAAATTGCAAGAGGACTGTAAGAGCGATTGCATTAATTTCTGGATATTACTGATACATGGAACACCAGAATACAGTCAGAGATTCTTCATCATAAAGGTCTCTGGCAGCAGAATCATTCCTGAAGTCAAGGAATTCGTCCTGAACATCATCGGCCATGGAAGCAAAATAAAGAGCGTCAAAGAAAGGATACCTCACGAATTTCCCTCCTTACTCCTTGGGAAATATCGTTTGAGCTCATTCTCCAAGGATTTCAAGTGCTGAATTATTTCACTTTTGCGTGATGGGTTAAGCAGGTGATACTCTTCAATCTCGTCAATAACAGTTGAAAGTTTCTCAAATATGGCATCATTTTCTGCACGCACTTTCCTTTGCCAGTTCTGGAGTTTAGCAAGAAATGAATGCATACAGTCCATGAGGTGAAATACATTCCTATTCTTGCCTTGTAGCCTGAGATTCAGCCTGCTTAGCTTCTAAAAAATGTCGGCCAGGTATGCGAGACGTAGCTCCCAGAACTCCTGGTGGAAGAGACTTAACTGATCATCCATCCCTTTAATTTCCAGGAAAAGTTTTAGTTCTCTCCGAAGCTCAAATACTTTGTTCATAACATTGCCGTTGCAGAGCCATCGCACTTTGGAGTAAAAGTGGAAGGATTCATGTTCTGAATCCATGTCTTCATAGAGTTTTTGGAAAAGGCGAGAGTTCAAATCTGTTTTCTGAAAAGTTGGGACATTTTACCACAGCTTCCAGAATCTTGCAAAGGGCATCAGGGAGGGTTTTTGACACCATTGCAAACCGATGGATCATACAGTGAACCACTTTTGCATTTGGAGTTACATCCTCGACATGCTTCTGTAGCTCCGATATTGATACAACATCGCCGAAGCCCCATCAGTACAGACTCCACACATTTTTACCAGGCTATTGTTCCCCCCACTGTGTATCCTCACACTGTACCCCCCACTGTGTATCCCCACATTGTACCCCCACTGTGTATCCCCACATTGTACTCCCCACTGTGTATCCCCACATTGTACTCCCCACTGTGTATCCCCACATTGTACCCCCCACTGTGTATTCCCACTGTTAGATCTTAAAAATGATGACCTAGCCTGCCTTCTCACGCCTCGATTCAACACATTCAGTCAGTCTGCGAGGAGCTGAGGTGAGAAGCGCATCTGTAAATAGATAGTTGTAAATAAGCTCCCTTATACCACAACGCCAAGACTTTCCTATACCACTGAAGTAGTTGTGGTACATTATTTCATTAGCTGTGAAGAAAGAAGTCAACTTTTCCATCACATCTAAAGCTTTTGTTCACCATATACAGAACAGATATTCATCTTTGATGTCATATATGAATATATACCTAGCAAATACGAGTAGCTGTGCACAAGAACTCACCTCTGTTGCCTCATCTAGCTGTATGACAAACATACCAGTTGGAGACTATTTAATCTCCTATATCACTTATTCTGTGATATCACCTGACATTTACTAATTCTCCACTTTCACTATGTTGTTTGACAAGGAAATCTGATGAATCTTATGTGCACCTGAACCCCCAAGAACCTGCTTGATCATCTTTACAGAACATGGCTTAATTAATGTTTCACCAATCGTGTGGGCCTTTTCCTTCCTTGTTATTTCAAGAGAAACCTCATATGATGCTTCTACTATATTTGAGTTCTGTTGTTGTAAATCACCACTCCCCTTCAGTCTCTGTTTTCCCGAACTCTGTTCATGCCGCTTGAAGAAACTGAGGTATTTCTCCGCATACTGAGGATGGATTGTCGTCAGATGATGCTTCAGCTTACTAAGCCTCATAGAATAATTCCTCAACTCTCTGAAACACCACACACACTGAGGTTTCTCGATGCCATCAGCTAGGATTGATGTAAATCTGTAGTTAACGTATTCATCATTGTACTTCTGCGTCTCAACGACACTGGCAGCCATCACAACTCTATATACTGTATAAACTAGAGGGGCATCAGTGGAGCGCCTCTCTCCCATAAAGGCAAAGTAATTTCCAAATCATTCTTCATAATGGGTTAGGGTCTCTCATCACTGATTAGGGTTTTGCAAAAATTGTTTTCCGGATCCAAAATCTGTATTACGATCCTGATCGGTCCCAAAAGTTAATCAGTTAGTCCTTGGTACATAGCTATCTACCCACCAAATTTGTCCCAAGTCTCTGTTAGTTTTTGAGTAATCCTGCTAACAGACAAGCAAACTAACAAACAAATTAACAGGGGTGAAAACATACTTTCCTTGTCGGAGAGAGAAATAAAGCCAGACAGATTGAAACAGACGAAAGCTAAAGTTTAAAATTAATTCACTATATTGATTTAAAATCAATGTAAAAAAAAAAAAAATCACCAGTGTCAAAGGACTTTCACCAAACTAGCATGATTTATTTTTAACTACATCCAAGTGAATTAATTTTTATGCAGTACAAAGTCACTTGTTTTCAGTATTTGATCTTTTTTGCAAACAATGGTGCATTCATTTATTCGTTACATTTTGTTTCTAATAAGTTAGAATAAGTTTCATTAAAGAAACTTTCGAGTTAATAATGTAGATGTTACCATTAGCGCAACTGAAGCAAAATTCTTCTGGCATCACAGTAACAATTAAATTCTCTGGACTTTTCCTCTTTTGGTAGTCGGGTTCCGTTGTCGCCTTTATTTACAGAAAGATTATGTGAAATCATGGTTACACTGCAAGAAAACAAAGTAAAATATCGTGTGAAATTACTAAATACAGCATTACACTTTGAACAGCCATATTTAATTTTTTCCGTATCGTTTTCACACTACCACAAATTTTTACAGTAAACAGTAGATGTTGATGCAAAAAATAGGCAAAAAGGTGTCAACGCAACGAAAGAAACAGGATGTCATATGAATGCGTAATCATCCAAAAACGTCGATAATTAACCCGTCACGTCCCAACCGATTTCCAACCTACGATAACACAAAATCCCAAGCATTTTTGGAAAATTTTTTTCATTGGCTCAAGCCTTCGCTTTTGGTGAGAAACATCGAAAATTCATAGAGAAATCGCGATCCTGTGCTTAAAAATGTTGAGTAACAGACTATATTGGTTTTTCACACATTTATATAAGCAATAGAAGCATTGTTCAGTCACCAAACACATCCACATATGGCACCTTCCTTTATGACATTACCACCTCATCACTTCTGTTTGTTTCTTGCTCTAGCTTCTTTATTTCTTTGTCCTCCACCTCAGGAATCACTTTCACCGTGAATTTCGTCATTGGAGAGACCGTGGGGCAACATACCTTTACTGGCAGCTTACTGCTAACAGGTGAATTGCCCAGTGTAGGGGGGAGGGGTTGGAGGGGGGGTTATGTGGGGCCAGACAGTATCCCCGCTTGACAGCAGGTAGAGGAAGGTCTCCCACATATGCCTACCAAAAATCACCAATGAAACTAGAAAATTGTGCAAATTATGACCCTTGCAATTGCACGACGTACCCATACGTCGATGGGTGGAGCTGTGACAAAACATCGCGACGTACCCATACGTCGATGGGATTCCTCGGGTTAAAAGAGAGTAGCAACAAACAAACACCGTTTTAAGTTTATAACCAACTCTACTCTGCATTAAAATTGCACGTTGTTTGTCATACTTTCAATTCAAAGCTGCTAAATCTGCATCGAAATCGAGTTTGGTGAAAGCTGTTCAATTTAAAATCAACATAACATAGAGATTTTTTTTTTTCAGCGTTAATTTTAATTCAAATCGTTTGGTGAAAGTGAAGTACTTGGATTTCGTCATATATTTTAAATCAATGTTGTATTATTTTTTTGTGCAAGTTGTAAATTATTAATTAAAAAAATGAGTGAATGAAAAAATGAACAGGAATGAGATTACAAAGAGAATGTGTGAGAGCATTATCAAAGGTAGAGATGCTACAGGAAGACCACCAGTGAGCTGGGAAGGCAGAGTGGCAGGAATTTTATCTAAATATAACTATAGGTAGCTAGATAGACAGAAAAACAATAAAGATATTGCAATTTTACAATAATAATATCAATTAAATATCTCACAATTAACAGTAGAATACTGTACTAGATACTGTAACAATAGAATACTGTACTGTACTAGATACTGTACAGTAGATACTTCTTACAAACTTTCATCTGCAACCGCCAACTGGGGACATGACTGATAGGGAGGTTAGAACAGGGAGCGACAGAGACATTCTTGCATCCTGTACACAGTCCCAAGTCAGTCGGAAGAATACCTTCTACAGAGGCGAATAGGACTTTATATATATGGTTTGCTCGACAACAAGTTCACTCCTGCATGCTGCATACAGTGTGTTGCCACTTAGCTATATTTTTTCTTGCCCAGTCATTCGTCCAGTGACTTTGAAACGTAGTAAGTATACGCTGCAGCGAGAGGGAACAAGGCAACAAGCTTAAACACGTGGCCCCCCTCACTTGAGAGTAAGGCAGACACAGTCTAATTTACTACTTACACTAGAATGCCATGGCCCCCCTCAAATCCTGTTGTTGCTCCCTTGGGGGCCATGTTTCCCCAGTCTGAGAATCAGTAGTATAGGCAATCTTGGTAGCAATCATCTAAATCACTGCTGCAACTCTGGCCATCAGAAATCAAGTATTCAAGAAACTCTGCCTATCAGACATTGCTATTTTGCTTTTCCTGCCAGAGATTGAAGTCACCACCGTATTCTTTTGTTACAACTCTGACACACAAGCATTGAGGAAGTGGGTGGAAGACATTGGCAGTCTACTGAGCACCATGGGAGGGCTATGGATGATAAATTCTAATTATGCATCATCCAGGTCACCTACCCAGGTCACTTACCCCTACCACCTTCACCCCTGCCAAATCACCCACACATGCACTGAAGGGATTGAGTGTAAGTCCAACTGGTAGGGAACTAGAGATGACACTGTTGTCATTGTCAAGTGGGGAGACGAGACCTGAGGATTGAAGTCACCATGTGGACAGTGAAACTATGAGACAGTGAAGAGTAAGGAAATTTCATTCTAGGGAATAATTGTGAAATAGAGGAGTTAGGGGTAAAGGCCGCAGGCGACGTGACGGCCAAGGCAGACGACACCAACCCCCCCAACCCCCCCAGTACCACCGGGGGTCCCCCGCTGACACTGAGCGGCTCGGAGCAGGAGCGGTGCACCTGTATCCCTCCCCAGCACTCTCTTACTCCTAGCCGATGCCCCGGAAAGGTAGCAGTCGCCGGCGCCTAGTCTCTGGCTGAAATTCCACTCGCCAGGTAAGGGGTGGAGTTTACAACTCCACGCAACGCCGCGGTATTGGCCATTGTCATACCGGGTACGGGGCAGAACCTGCCATAGTCCGTTCCCCAGTTGCATCACCACTCCCACTACGGGGCCATGGCAAGGACGCGTGTCGGTCGGGCTGGACAGGCCACAAGTCGTCCGACTCCTGTAGTCGTTCCCCCCAGAGTTGCGCTGCAGTACCAGCCACAAGCCATACTGGGTATGAGGCAGGATCGGCCATAGTCCGTCCCTCTGCTACTAGTCCTCTTAGCTCCCCGGTACGGGCCATTAGCCGCACTAGAGCTACAACCCCCTGTGCCACTACGACGTTGGCCACTAGTCACGTCAGGCCAGAGGTAGAGCAGGCCACTAGCCGCACTGAAGCTGTTGTCCCCTGTGCCACTACGACGTCAGCCATTAGTCACGTCAGGCCGGAGGTAGAGCAGGCCACAGTCTGCTTCTCTCCCACAGGAGATCCTGCAGCCAGAGAGGACCCCTCCCCAGAGCCGTGGCAAGGCCTCACCCGAGGCCTTGGTTCCCTTGGTTCCCTGCAACTCTACCAGTGTGAACAGCGGCTGAAGCGGAGCCCTAGCAGACCCCGCAGCCGATGTCGGGCCTTGTCCACTACTCCCCCAGCCCGAGGTCCCTGTGTGACGACCCTGACGGCGACGCCGCCCTCCAGCCGTTGCCACAGTCCAGCCACCCCAGGTTCCAGTACCCTGGGTCCTCAGTCACCCCGGGAGTTGCCCCGAACACCACGGTGCGACTTACCTGTGGGCGAGACCTCTCTGAGTCTCTCCCAGACTCGACGTCAGGCCCGTCTCCTGGCTCTCTTCGGGCTGAGCCCCTAGTCCCATGACTACGTGTGGGGCCCTGTCCAGGGGCGCATCACTCTGCCCTTCCTCCGGACGGAGAAATCGACCTGCGGCCCACCAGTGATAGTGAAGCGAGTGGACTTTACCTATGTGTGTGCTTTCTAGACCCAGATATATGTGTGCATTAGTTTATACCATGCGAGTGATTCCCTATAGTGTATTCTAGTGATAAGTGACCAGGAGCCCAAGTGTAAGATTGGACGAGCCTAATAGTAACTTTGGCCTAATTTATATCCCGAGTAGAGTCCCGCGCATCCCCCAGTGAACGAAACGCCACAGTGATCAACAGAACAATAATATTATGCCGATCGTGCCATTCCCTTGTTTATTAAAACTCTCCCTCCCCAGTGCACCGGCACGCAAGTGAAACACCTCAGTGGCTAACAGACGGAAAAGATATTATTCCCATTGTGCCTTCCCCTTGTGTGTTAAACCTCTATCCACCCCAGTGTCTGGGCACATTAGTTAGGGTATGTCTGGGCGTCTCCAAATGTCCCGCTAGAATACTGCAGTCCCCCATTCAGTGATCACCGTGCGCCGACTCTACCTGAGATGGACTTCCGGCCGGCAAAGTGTCTATGACACAGGTGTTAGCGTAATTCATATACCAGTGCCGTCCAGTGCTATATGAGATTGGGAAATTGTAGTAAATTCATTCCTGTGTCCTGAATCATAAGTATATTTTATGTGTCATAAGTGCTGGGTAAATATTACCATACTTTCTACCAGCCGGTACAGTGACAGATTCCAGTCAAATAAAACCTTGTGTTAAGATGTTACCCCATCCCCGGCCAACACAGCCTGTAATGTATTTGTTGATTTACTATTGTCTCTGGGAAGATATTTGTAATACATGTGTGTAACAGTCACTGCCTTGTTTTTGTGTCCAGTCCTATTCCTTAGAGTTACCGACCTGGTCTAGAATTGGGACCCGCTGTAGCGTGCGTATTTGAGGGCGAGAAACCGACCCGCAAATACGTAGCATAACAAATTGTTTATACGAAAGTAAGGACTGACATTATTTACTGAAATAAGATTTTAGAAAAATAAGTGCAATATACATAAGATACTAGAAGGTAAGGAAAACTACGGTAAATTAAAATAAGTGTTACAACCAAAATAAAACATTTACATATGAGTGCCATTCCTGTAATGAGATAGGAATTTAGTGAAATGAGTATATTATATGTAAGTAGGACGGGTGGGGAAGTCTAGCAGGCATGGGGTAGCGAGAACAAGGCAGCCCCAGTCTGCCCCAGCTGCATATTTCCATTCTGTAATATGGTTCAGTACCACTGCCCTCAGCCAGGTAGCCCTAGTGGGACAGGTTAGCACTAGGCTAGAAGTTAGGTTACTATAGTTAATTTTGCTTGAGAAGCACATTGACCATATTGCCAAGAAGAACTTAAAGTTAGTTTTGAAACAATAGAGAGAGTGTCGTCTTGCCTGACGTTCCCAGTGGTGGTGCTGAACTGTAATTAAGGGAAAAATGCGCCCGGGCCACCCCAATGTGCGTGGGGACCAACCCCCCCACCAGCCACAGACTCATGCACTCACTGGAACACAATGTCAAGTGACCTCTATTCTTCACCACTGCACTCTACAACGCATCCACCTAGACATCTGAGAATTCTCGCTGTGGAGAGACGATGGACGCATATTCTAGTGCCTAGGAGAGAACTCATCTTTCCTCATTAAACAGCACATTTAACCTCTCAATCCCTGCCAGCGTTGAGTGACGCTTTACCGTAAATGTGCTGGTGACGTTGAATTAGTACACGCTATAGAACCCTGTGAACAATTATGGAAAGGGAACGAAGGTCACTGGTACATTTACCCGACTCTGCTATACCATCCCAAGTACTTAGATGGTCACTTATTCTCAGATGTTTTCGCCCATATGTTTAATGTTAATGGCACATGCACAGCAATATTATATCTTCTGTGAATCATAGTGAATCACAGGATGGGTTTAGAATGCTAAAAAAAAAACATATTGCCAGTTTGGCCAGACAATTCGCTTCACTTCAGTAAAAAATTAAATCGATTTTAGAACTCTGAAAACATGGTCCCAGGGCCAGACAGGATAGCACGCTTATTTCTGGACCCATGGCCAATGGGGAGTTAATCCAGGAATGCAAATAGCAGTAATGATACAAACCAATTCATAAGGTAAAAGAGGAAGTAAACAAAATAGACATGCTGAAATCTCCAGAATGTTCTTCACATCTCCAGTTATAAACACTCACCTAATCCTACTGGCATAACACTGCCCCTCCCGAAAAACTGTGTCGTCCCTGGCACAACCGTCTAATCCTACCTATATATTATTATATACAGCATAAGCTTCCAGACTAGCCGGTCATCACTTTTGCTTCTGCTGTTTAGGTCCCATGGTGTGAAGACGTGGATCGCCACTGCTGTCAACTCCATCATTCTCCTGGGCCCTCCTTCATCTCTGGTGTTCAACAGGTCCTTGGCTTCACTCCAAGTGCATCTCCTAGGTCCATGATATCCATTGTGTAATATATATTGGTGTTCCATCAATGGCTTCCTCAGATACTGGGCTCTCTTGCCAAAGTGATCAGGTAGTTCTTCCTTGGGCTTGACTGCAATACTCTTGCATGCACTTCTCGGTGGCTCCTGATCAACTTCGTGGCACATCCTCACAACTGTGCTCTGATGTACCTTCTTAGGACAAAGTTAGAAGTTCGTTATGACAATTGGTACTTATTCTGCTACGGGGTCAACTAGGCCCTGCCCACAATCATGACCCATTCTATCATCCCATGGCCCCTGTGCTCCACCAATCCCAGGGCAGCATGCAGCGTGTGATAGGTCTGGCAGGGCAGCAACATCTCTAACCCAACGGGGAAAATCATGGTCCCTCTGATCACCTCTAGTATAATTCCATGCTCTAGCAGAGCATGCTTTCCTCCTAGTTGCATTTGCATCTAATGGAAATCAAGCAGACAGCGGCGGGACACCAAGTAATCTAAGCTCAGGATGCATGGATCCTTGATGTTTGCAACATACATTGATCCTTGATGTTTGCAGCATCCATGTCCAGGGTCTCTTCCACCTCTCCCAGACATATCCTGATACCCACCAGTCTCTCAAGTTCAGCTCAGTGCCCCGTAACTTCCCACAGCTGGTGTGAGATCTGTGGAACTGCCTGTGACCCCTCATTTCCAGCCGCTTCTCTGATACTGTGTCAGCGACCTTTGGTCATGCTATTCTCTCAATCTCACCATCCCCATTCACACACATGTTGTTGGCATGTAAGGAGTGTGCTGGGTGCTGAGCCTCTACCAAACACCACTCGACCCTATTACTCACCCCCTGTATTTCACATCTCACTTTATCCTCCACAATACAGGAACCCTCTTCCTTCACTTCTATTACCTGTTTGCTTATTCTATCTACCTCGCTGTATACCAACTCTCGTTGTTACTTCACTTTTCTTGGTCCCATCGTGTAGCTCCTATTGTAACTGGTGATTCCTGTCTTTGCCCACTTACCTGTTCATCTAGTCTTGTAAAGTGTCGTGTTTCAGCTTCGTGTTTGTTCTTCTTACTGTGGTCTTACTTCTTGCTGTGTTTTCAGTACCGCCAGTATATCTTTCTTTTTTTTCTTTTCTTTCTTGCTGTGCTTCTTGATATTTCTCTTGTTTTTCTTGTTGTTTCTTTTGTTCTTGATCTTTTTTTGTTCTTCCTACAGTGCTTTCAACACTGTGAGTACATTTGCCAGAAATACATCCACTTTTTTGGCAGCCGATCTAAACATCTTCATCTCTCACAATATAATCCCACTCTTCACACCAATTGTTCCACCGCAGAGTTTCGCTGATACGTCAAGAACGACGTGTAGACAGGCCAGGATGTTAATCACAGGCTACTCAAAAATTCAGTTTTATTCCTACCCGGCAGCGCTGAGGTACATTTGCAAAACACTGTGACTTTTCTCTCTCACACTACCTCTATCCTAACTCACTATTGCTCATTTATTCACTAACTGACTGACTGTCACTGACTACTCCATCCTTCACTAATTAGCTTTCACTGTCTGGCTCACTAACACTGTCGCCGACTCTGTCACAGTCTGTCTGCCACTGACACACTATTCAGTGATTGTCTCACTCTTCACTGACTCCATCACTGACTCTGACTTTCTTTGCCTGACCGGCTCATGCTTGCTAAACTGTCACTGCCGCACACAAACTCTGTTACTGACTAAAACCGAACACACTGACTGACTCATTGACCGTTTATTATTGACTCTGACTCTCACTAACTGCCACTGGCTCACTGACGCCCTGACTAGCCACCACACACTCACTCTGTCCATTTTTCTCTGGCTGCCAACAAGTGGGATGTGTCTCATTAAATACCCCCCACCCCAACTCCACCTACTAGAACACTCCAGTGCATAAGAGAGAACTCACATTTGCCATAATGCATACAGTACTCTAGAGCTTAGGAGAGAACTGACAATTGCTTTTGCAACAACCCATACCAGCGAAACCTGAAAGCAAATACATGGCACTAGGTATGAACCATGTCATATTGAACAGCTTAACTGACAGCTCTTCGTTCCTGTATTTTTTTTTTTACCTGCTTTATTCGAATATGATTATCTCTAATAAAGACTTTCCCATCCACCGACAAGCAATCTTTATATTTAAAATTTCTCTTGGCATCTCTTGTGTGCCACGACTCTGCTTTATTCTCTGTGAGGTCCTTATTTTTAAAGATTGTTTGCCTTCCAGCATTCCTGTTGTTACCTCATTCCCCCTGCTTCACTCCCCAAGTGTCCAGAGAACCACCACCAGTGTTCCACATCTCCATTTTATTTGCTTCACCAACTTCACGTTCCCTCTCAACCCTCCGTCCATCTCCTCTCCCATCTCCAACCTCTTTTTGGGGGTGATTTAGAACACAACTGCGGTAGATATTTTGGCGTGCCATGTATGTAGGTATGTAGCCAACCGAACCATTACAAGCAGAGGTATTCCGTCATTATGGGGCTTCCGTAACAGATGAAACGGGTCCACATCATCGAGTGGGATGGGACGCGAGACGTATTCATGGTTGTTTGTCAGAACCATAGTTTTCTTCATTTTGCCTCCATTTTCTTTTTTTTATGAATACCTGATATTCTTATGTTATTTTCTCGAGAATACTGTTTTTGTTTATTTACAGTATCCATGAGCTGGATCACTTCTTCCTGTAGAGCAGTAATTTTCTTGCCTCGCTCCTGCACCCCTTTTCGATCATACCCACCACCTTCAATAACTGCCCCCATATTGATGCCCCCAACGTTTTAATTACTTTTTTATCCTTCACTAATATTACAGATATCTTTATAAACTCTTCCTCTTCAACCCACATTTTGTTACATAAACCTCGAGACCACAAAAATATCATATATAAATACAGCAGTTCTGATTAACACTGAACGTCTCAGCAAGTGTCACCGTATTTTAAATGATCTCATAGTCTGGCTTCAGTTCATAGCTTTACTCCATTATTACGATTATTTTGATTTCTGATTACTATCACTGCGCACCATAATCGCCCCACAGTTTCACAAAATTATTTTCCCACTATTCAATTCACCTTTGGAAACAAGAGAGACGGCGGGCACAGCTGCTTACCCCAGCCACAGGTGCAAGAGTGCGGTTATACTGCCCTGAAACATGTCTTCGGCAAGATGAAACGAAGCACTGGTTTAAAGCCACTGCAGTATCCCAGCCTCAACGTTGTATGAACTCTGAGCCTCATTTCCTCTTGTTGATCACATGTTAGGAGCAAGTGTAGTCGCACGGAAATGGGTACAGAACTCTGAATCTCCTATCCAAATGATTTCTTGTTTCTGCGGTGTTTTTCATATTTTCTTCCTGCGCTATTTCCCTCTCTACTTCTTAACAGCCATTATAGAATACATTTTTTAAACAGTAATAATAAATGTAACAAAATTAACCCATTCATGTGCAGGTAAGTTTCATAAATTTTTTGTTCTACGACAAATTGCTCTCCCCCCCCCCTCCCTCCCACATCGCCCTCCGCGCTTACCAAAATCGTGTATTCTCGGCTATCTTCACCACCCAAACTTATTTATTTTGCCACAAAACCCATATATTCCTATTCGTCGATTTTTGTTCTACACGATAAGCAGGGGAAAAAGCACAGAAAAAACACTATATGTACATTAGGGCACTATGAATAAACATTCAGGAACATTCATCTCACTTCCCAACATCATAACTCCAATGTTTACTAGCCTATCTCTACATGTTATACAATCAATAGAAAGAGAATTTTATTAGCTTTCGAATGGGAGAGTTTCCAGTTTGATACGAGGCATGGTTTTCGGGTAATAAGCGAAAAAGTAACATCAATTTCCGAGACAACAGATTTTTTATTCGGGGAACTCTAGTGAAAAACTTTTCTTGGCAGTGTTATGTTTTTATTTCATCATCTTATGAAGAATTTTATGGGCTTTCATTTGAGTCCCAAATGGTTCTCCTACGCCTAATAGTTTTCGAGAAAAATGCAAAAAACTACAGTGTACCCAAGCGCACTGAGCTGCTGTCAGCCGGGCTCACGTACATATTTTCTCATAGCGCGCGAACATTTTTATGCCTG
>JAGKTI010012353.1:0-10399 GCA_018397915.1 Birgus latro
ACACACACACACACACACACACACACACACACACACACACACACTCTTTTGTCCCTTCTCCCCATTTCTTTCTCCCTCACCTTCCGTACCGTCTCTCATCCCTTATCTCACCACCCAGATCCTCCCAGCCTCGTTCCCTTCCAAACTCTCACTGTTCCTGTCTCATCCTAACTCCCACCCCCTCATTTTAGTCCTTCCTTCTCCCACACTTTCTCTCCCGGTTTCCCTTTCGCCTTTCCACATTTTCTTTCCCTCTCTGCTTCCTTCTTTCTCACTTCCCTACATTCTTTTTCTCCCTCTTCCACCATTTCTCTTTTTCTCTCCTTCCTTTTTTTCCTCCCTTGGCATCCATCTCTCTCTTCTCCATTCCTTTCTCTCCTTCTCTCTCCCCCTCTCCGCTACCCCCCACTTGCTTCACTCCTACTGTTCCATCATTTACTTTTCTTCTTCCCAGCCTGTCTGTCCATCTTCTATTGTTCACCTGCCTTGCAATTCCTCTGTGATTTTCCTTTTAGCCTCTTTCTCCACGTTTAATGTTTTTTTTTCCCTATCCAGTTCTGTTTTCCTCTCCCTTCATCGACTCCTCCATCTTTTCCCTTCCCGCTCCTCGTTTTCAGGCTTCCCCTCCCCCCCCCCCCCGCCGTACCCCCAGGTTTCCGCCCATTTCTCTCTCATCTTTTCTGCTTCCGTCCATATTGCTTTTGTTTTTCGTTTAATTAAACCCGTGTTTATCAAGCGAGGGCGGTTGTTTTGCCCGACGTGTGTGTGTGTTTAGCAGCTTCATCACATTTACGTCAATATATGTATTCAGGCTACTTCCGAGCGAATTTGTTCAGCTGTAGTAGGACCACTCGAACTAAATGCAGTATAAACGACCTCCCTTGACTTCGTGAAGATGATTCTGTTACATTTTGGCTGGACGAACTTTTTTTCTTGTATAGGTGTAAGGACCTCTCGTCGTGAAGGAGTGGATATGAAGTTTGGAGCAGCTTTTCTTTCTTTCGTTTTCTTTTTCTTTTTTATGGAGTGTGTTCATGCACCGCGTATATTTGAGGTTTGTCTAACTATTTAGGGGAGGCGGTAGCTCGATCGGTAGAGAGTTGGCTTGCGGTCCCGTGGGACCCAGGTTCGAATCCTCGCTGGTGCAGGGAACAGTTTAAGAATTTGAATTTCATTAAATCAGGCTTTACTGATCTACCAGAAGACCCGCCGACATGTCGTAAAAATGACCCCGCTAATACCAACACACCAGTCCTGTATGAGACAGCCCTAGCATGTATTCAATATGGACGGTGGGTGTTAAGCGCCGAAGTGGTGACATGTAGATTGTAGGAGGACGACTGGGCCTTGATAGCAGGCTGTGAAGCCTATGCCCAGAGTCGGACACATAAAAGAAAAAAAAATGTGTATTTAAAGATTCGATTCCATTCTATACGATAATGAATTCTTTGTTTTCCACTCTGGAGAGCTACTGTATTTCCTTCGTTTCTGTCTTCTTTCTTACAAACGCATTTTCAGCTTGGCGCAGTTCCATTATTTCTTCACCAATTCACTTCAAACTTGACACAGTTGCTCCTTGTGTCAATAGCCCTGGACGTTTTTTTTTTTTCCCCCAACCTTTTAGAAATATTAATGTGATCAAACGTCAACCATATAAGCACGTAAAATTTAAAATGTATGTTTTTGTGTATTATAGATAGTTATGGAGTCAAACTTCAGCCATATAGACACGCAGATATTGAGATTGTGTTTCTGTATGTTCTCTGATCACCATGGCAATTTGCACTGAACTATGGCAGTGTACTGTAGCTATGTGGAGGCTGTCTTGCATTCCCTTGGGTATGTCGGCAATTTTGTTAAAGATTTAATTCAACTATCTCCATTCGATTTTTTTCACATGATACACTCCTCGAACTGTAGGAGTGAGATAAATTCATATTCAGTAATCAGACCTTTCAACACAGGAGTTAATTAAAATCGTCGAATAACTTTATCTGGCTATAGTTGTATGAAGATGAATAATATATCATCGGACTGAATAGGTTGTATGTTTATGAATGTAGGCATTAGGGATTCATATATCAGTGCAGTCCAGAAGCAGTTTTGTCCGGTGGGGAATAATGATAGGAAGAGGCGGTAGAGGCCTTTGTGTAGTAAAATGTATGTGCTCGTATATATTTTCCAATGTTTGTGGGTGATAGGGGGAAGGGGTTCTGTGTAGGGGATATTAAACGGTGTGTATCTGAATGTTTATGTAAGTCGACTGGCCTGCATATGTGTGTAAATTTCCATATGTCAGTTGTATATCGCCAACAGATAGATACACTTTTGCCTCAGTGATGGATAGTATGAAGAGAAATTTTTGTATGTGATAATATACGTATTTGAATATCTGTGAACCATACCACATATCTATAAGCTGGCGTAGGAATGTCTGTGTGTATGTGTCGGCTGGGTATCACGGTCTAACAGTACTGTGCCCATGCTAGGGATAGTCGAGTTTCTGAGTTTCTTGTATAGAAAAATTTACATGTATATACTGTATATACAGTATATGTTGTTTGTGTATGGATTTGGCTTTTGTATATATCGGGTTTGTACAGCGGGCCAAGAAGATATAACTGCCCTTGTGATGGATGGTATGAGGTATAATGAGTTGTTTGTGCAGGGTGGAGGTTGTGGGATTGAATGTTTATGTAGAGATATGTGTATGTCTGTTGGTGTTTGTCTGGGTGTAAATATTTATGGATGTAGATATATATGAATGTAGATGTGTATGGATGTATATATGTGTAGCCTGTCGGTTCTGTATCGCGAGCAAGATAAAACTTTGAGATATAGTTGTGCCCAAATGATTAATAGTAGGAGGAAAGGGGAGTATTCTTGGTATAGGGTGAGTGTTATGGATATTGAAGGGCCTTTGAGACATTTGGAGGAGGCATGAGAGCCAGGAGGAAGGGAGGAAGGTGGACGGGCGGCAAGGGAGAGAGAATTATGAGGATTTCGGACGCAGTAATAGAAGAGGAGGGATTGGGAGAGGAGGAGAATGGAGATGGGCAACGGGGTAGGGGGGGAGAACGTTGGGGATGTAGGGACTGGGGAATTAGAAGCTGCTGAGTGTGGGAAGAGGAGGAAATAATGGAAGAGAGATGCCAGATAGAGGTTAGGAAAGGGAATCTTGATAGAAGGAGAAGATACAAGTGAATGATAATGGAGGAGAATTAAGTAAACTGGAGGAGATATGTTGAGACCGGAAACTGAGAGATAGGAATGAGGAAGAATAAATTTAGAGATAGGAGAGAACTGTAAAACGGAAACCAGGGAGAAACTGGAGGGCAAATAGATAAGGAAGTGGAGAAGGAGGAAGGACAGAAAGGGTAATAAGTTTGAGAAAGAGGATCGAGAGAAAGAAACATGAAAACTAGGAAACAGAGAGGGGGGGGGAGAAGAAACGGTGAATAAACAAGGAAGTGGAAGAAACTAAAGGATGAGAAATCGAGTAGAGGAAGATACTAAGTGATGATAAATAGGAAAGATAAGCAAAGGAAAGGAAAGCAGTAATGAGGAAAAAAAGAAGGAGAAACCAGTGTGAGATACGGAATGTCAAAAAATAATAATGGAAATGAGTTAAAATATAGGTAGAGATGGAACAGATAATGGAAGAAAGTCGGGAGGAGACGAGAGGAGTTAGACTAGAGGAGGAAGTCCAAAGGAAGTCGATACTGATAAGGAAGACGAAGATATAAAAGATGAAAAAATAGATAAGGGGAAGAAGTGAGGTATAGGGAATTGGAAGAGTCAAGAGGAGGAGAGGAAGAGGACAGGAGGAGGGAGAGACGTGAAGAAAAGGAGACAAAAAAGATAAAAGATATTAGGATAAGTGGTTTTGAGGTCCGAGTAAGAGATGGGGAATGATAACAGTTAGGCCGGAAATGGGGTGAGATAAACAAGCGAGGAAAGGTACTTGAGGAAGGGGAAGAAATTCGTAAATAAAATCGACAAGAGGAAATAGTGAAAGATAGGGAACAGGAAGTTGGAGGAAATGAGAGATGGCAGAAGAGGAGAGGAAATGACCTGACCAGAGGAAGGGGGTTAAATAAGGAAGAGGAAGATATAAGAAATGAAATGCAGAAGATAGAAACTAAGAAAAATTATGAAGGCATGGAGAGAGAGTTAGAGAAGAGAAAGAGAGCACACAGAATGAACGGCGGTAGATAGTTATGTGACAGGGAAGGTGGTGGGATGGGATAATAGATGTAACAGAATAAGATTGAATAATAAATGAGAGGAAGAAGAGGGAAGGAGAAGAGTAAGGAGGAAAAGGAGAAGAACAAGACGAGAGGAGAAAGAAAGAAGGGGTAAGAGGGATGGTGGACGAGGGTAGGGTGGTATGGGTTAGGGGATGGGGCGGGGGCCGGGATAATAGCAGTAACAGGAAGTGGCGTGAATACCAACCAGGGCCCCCGGATGCTCAGATCTAGGGCGTGTTGATAGTCGGCCACACCCCCTCTGAGCTACGCCGGCTGCGGGTTCGAGGAAGCGGGAGGGGGGTAAGAGGGTGGTGGGAAGGTGGAAGGGGTTAAGAGGTAGTATAGAATTAAGTGAGTGGATGAGGAGAAAGATAGTGGGGCGAAGGGAAGGTGGAGAGTGATAGAGTAGTGGGAGGGAGAGACGGGATAGTGGTAGGTGGATTGGAAGGATTGGAGTATGCTTAGGAGGTGGAGGGGGAGAGAGGACAATGTGAGGTGGAGTAGAAAGATTGGGGTAAGATGAAGTGTGACTGGAGACAAGATAGTGGGAAGAAGAGATGAGGGTGAGGGAGGTAGCATGGAAAAATTGGTGGGTGGGTGGGGTGGGCGGAGGATAATGGGAAAACCTAGAGAATTTGGAGGATAAGCATGGAGGTAGGAGTAAAGGACGCAGCACAATGGGGAGCGAGGAAAAAGAGGTAAGTAAACAGGGAGTTAGAAGGGGGTAGCTGGAAAGAACACGAGGAATGTGAAAATGGGAAGAGGAAGAGAGGGGAGTAAGTAAGGGAAGTAAGTATGTAAGATAAACAAAGAAAGAGTCATGTTTGGGGAAAGTAAAGGTAAGAGGCAACCTGCCGAAGAAGAGTTGAAAGAAGAGAAGTGAGTAATTTGATCGGGGATTGTTCTGAGAGAAGGTACATAGTAAAGGAGGAAGAAGGAATTGAATTAAAAAGCCAAGATGTGTTAGGGCAGGTACGAGATAGTGGGGGGGGGGGGAAGTCGAGGTAGTTGGGGTTTGCTGTAGATAGGAATATATGGATGTAGGAAGACAGTTTTGTATGGTACATCGGTAAGGCGATGGTCGTAGATAGTGATGTATATAGCAGGATGAAGGAGGATACTACCCAATGGGAATATATGGGCACACTGGAAGGGATATATTAGTGTTCCACGAGGCCTAGGGAATTATGCCGCCCGTAGCGAATGTGTAAAATTACACCGGCTTACAGTCGGGGGTTGTAGTTCACCGTAATATTTCACCTCTCTGCCTCGCACTAGTATATCTGGCTAATATTATAAGCTGAGATAAGCTTTCTATTCTTCTCCTCCTGTTGATTATTCTGATTGATACGATGCTTCAGGGAGGACAGTGATGGACACTGCCTCCTTGTGAAGAAGACACAATGGAAAACTTGGTGAACATTGGCCCTGATTGTTGATTTTATAGATAGGCCTTTTGTTTTATTACCGTTGCACTTTAATGAAACTGCACTATTGTCAGCTTGGAACTAGGGTGTCAGGGTCAGAGGCACATACATATTTCAGAGGAGAAAACATGACAAAGGACACTTCTTATAGACGCACCTACCCCAGTCATATCCACCACCTCAGCACATCCCAAAAGGTGTCCTTTGTCTTTGAATATACCTCTCAGGTGCACTGCATATGCACGCATAAGTAACAGTTACTAGTTTCAAGGAACACAACAGCACTTTAGCGGTGAACTAGACGGCCCTAGCCCATCTGTCCGCAGCAAATATACGAGCTTACTCTGTCCCGGATATCGATGAGTGAGACTTGGTTTTTATGGGGGTAGATCAGCGTGAGTGTATGTAATTGAATGTGATGTTGGTGAATACATCAGTGTGTGGCAGTATGTGTAAGCAAGCCTCGTGTGTTGACGCAGGCGAGAGGATATAGGTAATTTATTTAAGTGCTTGTTCTGACCCGGTTATCGAAGAATAAGGCTTGGTATGTGTGAGACTAGGTCAGCGTGAGTGTATGAATTTGTGTCGCTGGATATAAGTCTGTCTGTTAGTATGTATAAATAAGCTACATGGAGAGATGTTTATTGTTAAGAATACTGTAAGGAAATATTAACCCCTTCGCTACGATAACCTTGTTTTTTGCTCCTGCTACGACTGTGACTTTATTCGGCTTGGGAGACCTCTCAGTGACGGAGTTAATAGGTACTGTGTCTAACTCCACGAATAACGCCTGCCTAAAGTAAATAAAACAGATTGGTGGTAACAGGAATTAAATGAATAACATAATCGTACTGAAGTAAGTGAATAGTATGTGGATTATTTTTATTTTTATTTTTATTTTGTTTTTGGTGAAATTCGTGCTTGAGTGCTTGGAAACATTTAAGGTGGTGGGATATGAGTGAGTGAGGTAGTGATGAGGAGTGTGGTGGGTGGGATCACTGGTGTGTATGTTCGGGGGGGAGGGGGGGGAGGGTATTGGCATTGTGGTCGGGGTCGATGGCTTGGAACCGCACTCAAAGTCAGGCATGTAGAGGGAAGTGAATCGCTGGTGTGGGGGGCGGAAGGTGTGGGTTCGAAGCGTGGGTGGGTTTGGTTCGGCTAGGTTTGGTTTGGTTTAGGTTTGGTTCAGTTTAGATTCGATGTAGTGTGGGTAGGTTGGGGTATTGTAGGGTAGAGTGAGTTAGGTCAGCCTTCGTGTGGTTTGGTTGCTTAGACTAAGTTAGTGATTTGGGTAGGTTTGAATTTAGGTTATGGATATGATAGTTTTGCATTTTTGATGAACAGCGTAGTTTAGTGTGAGTTAGCGATATCCAGGGAGGTGGTTTGGTCATACTAACTAAGCTTGGTGTTCTGACCGGTTGGGCCGGGTTAGATTGGTTTAGGTTAGGTTGGCAGGTAAGTGGTATAGTGAGGTTTTGCGTTTTGGGTAGGTGACGTGGTTTAGCGATGACTGGGGAGCTGTTTTGGTCGTAATTAGTAAAATCAGGTAGGTTAGACTGGGTTGTTAAGGGTAGGTTGGATTAGATTAAAGTCACGGATGGTTAGTTTGGGTTCGGCTAGGTAAGGGTAGGTTAGATTCTATTAAGAGATCTGGTGAGGTTGTATGTTGCTGGCAGGTGGCGTAGTCTGTGTGTGTGTGTACCATGGAGAGGCAGCCGCTTTGGTCGTAATAACAAAGCAGTATATTAGGTTACCCAGTTTATTAGGGTAGGTTAAGGGAATCTCAGAGATTTTGACGCTGTTGGGTGGCGTGTGAGATAGCGATGATGGGGTCGCTGGATTGATCATAATAACTAAGCGCTAGGTTAGATAAGTCTAGGCTCTGTTAAGGCTGTGCGTTTTTGGTGGGTGTCGCGTGGGCGAGTTGTGTGAATTAGCAGGATTACTGTTTGGTGTGTGACAGTAGGGGTAGAGTTTAGCGTATGAGTTAGCGGAACTTGTGGTTTGTGTGCGAGTTAGTAGTGTGGACTGATGTGTGGGAAGGTAGCGTGACCGGATGGTGTTTGTTAAGCTGTGGGTGTTAGTTAATCCGTTCACTGTGAAACCCCTCCACGAAGCTGCATGAAATTGCCTGGCGATTAGAAGAATAAAATAAAATATATATACATACGTTCACTGTGAAACCCCTCCACGAAGCTGCATGAAA
Organism: Birgus latro; assembly: GCA_018397915.1. Classification (NCBI taxonomy): domain Eukaryota; kingdom Metazoa; phylum Arthropoda; class Malacostraca; order Decapoda; family Coenobitidae; genus Birgus; species Birgus latro. The sequence continues at coordinate 7,884 of JAGKTI010012353.1, forward strand.
TTGCCTGGCGATTAGAAGAATGAAATAAATTATATATACATCATTTTCGTCTAACCTTTCACTGCGAACGGACTCCCCTGATCTGAATAAACTCCATCTGGCGGTAGCAAGGATGAACTGGCACTATCGTACTGAATTGGTTAATAGCGTGGGTGGGATGTGTAGACTAGTGATGGTGGTGGTTTGCAGGGCCGTATTCCCATCTGTTCTTTACCAGTCTTCCCTACCTATATTTTATGCACTTGATACTAGCACTTTAACCTATTACTCCTCAGGGTTACTGTGTGTGAGATTTTGCCAGAAGTGTACTTAGTGTATCGCCTGCCGCCTGCCGGCACGTACTTGCAAAGGTCATAGGTTCATACTTCTAGGTTCATCTCGTGATTCACTTGTGAAAATATCCAGTTCCGTCCTTGATTGAGGAGGATGGATCATATTGGGTTAATAATCTTTTGTGCAGTATGTATGTAAGCTGTATCGATATTCAAAAGACATAAATCATATCAAAGAGAACATTAATGTACATTGAGCAAGACAGATCACCAAGGAACAGTGATGGAAAGCCTGCAAAGCCCACGAGAATACTGCCCTTGGTGCGTGGGGGCAAACCCAGATAGTGAAGCGTGGCTGGAGGAGACCGTAGAGTTGTGTGGCGGGGTGTAATATCGGTTAATGGCTCCCCCCGCTCCACCTGAATACCACCACCACTCTGAACTCCCCGGACCCCCAACCCCATCCTGCTGCTTCTTGATAGTGCCTGTGGAGGGGATATGTTGTGTGGGGTAATGGGTGTGGTGGAGATATGGTGATTATGGTGGGGGGTAGATATGTTTTGAGTGGTGGATGTGGAGGAGGTGGAATGATGATCGTGAGGGTGTGCCGTATGTGCTTCTTGATATTGCCTGTGATGGGTGACGGAGGGGTATGCAATTAGGGGTAATGAGTGTGGTGGATATGTGATTATGGTGAAGATATGCTTTTTACCTCCTGATGACTATTGTGCTTAGGAGAGAATAATGGAAGTGGAGGGGGTTCAGGGATGAAAAGTTTTTCAAAATTATCCCCTCTCCTTGCTTCTTGATAGTGCCTGTGGTGGGTGGTCAAAGGTATGTTATTTAGGGCGGTGGGTGTGGTGGAGATATGATGATTATGCTAAGGGTAGATAGTACTGGGTGTGGTGGAGACAGAATGTTTGTTGTTGGTTTGGTGGGGAGATATGTTGCGTAGGGTAATGAGTACGATAGAGATAAGGTGAGTTTTTGGTTAACCCCTTCAGCCCGATGACGTAATATTCTGACAGCCGTACCTCCAGACAACTTTACCCGGCTGAGAAAAGACTGTTTGAACTGTAGGAGTTAGATCTATCCCTCATGAACCCCGTCACTACCAATAGATTATTCCTAAGTTGAATGAAATTGTAGAATGGAAGCAGGAGTGAACTAAAATATTGCGTCATCATACTCAAAGGAATAAGAGATAAGTATATGCTGAAAATGGCCCTCCCTCCCCCCCCCCTTTTTTTTTAGTGGCAGTGGTACTTGGGGATTTATTGTGTAAAGATAGTGGCAGTGTTGGTCGAGGAAATAGGTTACTGGGGTAATGGGTGTGGTGGAGATGGAATGATTGCGTGAGGGTATATTCGTTTTGGCAGTGAGTATGATAGAACTAGGATGATTTTAGATGAGGGTATGCTGCTTCCGATAGTATAGTATAGGCTGAATATAGTGAAGTTTGCAGTAAAGATATGACTTTGAAAGGGATGCTGTGACGTTGTGCTTTGTTGTGTGAAGGGCAATACTGTAGTATGCATATACAACTTTCATGCATTTTTTATCATATTCTTGTTCCCACTAGAAGAGACGATTTCATCCAGTTTAATATGGACTTTTCTAACTTTAATTGCTAGGTAGAGCTATCATTAACCCATTCTTTACAAAGATCCTTAAGGTGAATAAAAATGTGTAGAAGCAGCTTGAATCAGAGAAAAAAAAAAACGCCATCTAGGGGCCAAGGATGTAATAAGGGTGCACTGTTGTTGTTATTGTTGAAGATAAATGTGAAGGTAAGCTGGTTGGCAATATGTGTGTGGAAAGATTATGCTAATTTTGTAAGGAATGTCGGGATGATAGACAGCTTTTTGTATAATGACTGTGTGGAGATTTTTGCTACTTGTGGAAGGAATATGACGTGCGATTTTTTTAAAGGAATGTAGTGAGGGTTTCTTGTGTCTGTTGTTAGAGGTTTGGTGAATCCATACTGGTGATTGGGCTGAACATTATCGTCCCTCCGTATTCCCTGTTATCTCATTCCTCCCCCAGATTTGCCATTTAAATATCGAGTAAGTTGTCTTAGTATACCGTGTGTACTTGCTGTGGTAGCTTCATGTAATGCGCGAGTGGAAACGGTTGAAATAAAGAATGTTACGCGCACGCACGCACGCACGCACGCACGCACGCACGCACGCACGCACGCACGCACACACGCGCGCGCGCACACACACACACACACGCGCGCGC
>JAGKTI010012353.1:14086-24763 GCA_018397915.1 Birgus latro
TGTGTGTGTGTTGCGGCGTCTGTGTGAATGCGCCCCTTTATACTCGTTTATGATGCCGCAAAATGTATACATAGGGCCTCCTTTACGTAAGTGTCCTCTTGGGGTGTGTGTGGAGCCGAGCTGTTTGGTTGGGTGGAGGGCCAGGGGTCATGGATGGGTGGGGTTCAGAGGTGTGTGCTGTGTTGGAGGGTGAAATTCGAGGATGCAGTGGCTGTGTTGGAGGGTGAAATTCAGGGTCGCAATGGCTGTGTTGTAGAGTGAAATTCGGAGATGCAGTGGCTGTGTTGGGGAGGAGTGTGCTTTTGGTGGTGGTGGTGGTGAGTGTGTGTGTGGGGGGGGGGATGGCTTTTGGCTTGACAAGTCGTGAAATGGATATGCCACTGAACGTGTTGTAACTGACAGATTTTTATGGTTTGTGATCTGGTAATTGTGGCACTGAACAAGTGTAGGACGTCTGCTTCTTTGCGTTCTGGCGGTTTTGTTGTGGCGTTGAACATGTTAGGCGTCAAACTTTATTGTTTATTTTAGGACATGGTAAGGTCCTGTTTCTGTGTTTGTGATTAATTTCGGTCTTAATAGTGTGGTTAGGAAGGAAAATCGTTGGTGTTGTTTTGCAGTGAGCTTAAGCGGGATTGTTTTTCTCGTCCTTGTGGTCGACAGTGGTTATTGTTGTTGAATGGGTATTGCGATAAGCTCCATGTGTCGTGATAGTGTGTTGGGATATTTCTTAGGAATGGATGCGGGTGGAAGACGTGTGGTGTCGTGATGGAGATTCGAGTGTGTGTGTGTGTGTGTGTGTGTGTGTGTGGGTGTGTTTATATGAGTGTGGTAGGTTTGCTGATTGTGTTGTAGAATTAGTTTTCACTTGACTGGTGACTAATTATCGGCGGGGACATTGGGTACGATGAGGAGGGGGGACGTGGAGTTCTGTGTTATATTCTTTATTAAATGGTTATTATGTGGTTGTGGTTGTATTCCCGGTAGTGGGTGGACTGTCAATTCCCGTTTGGTGGTGCTTTGGGTTTCTGTGGATTGTTCTGGATGGTGGTGGGAGGGGTGGTAGGCATGTAGTGTTTTGGTGGATAATTGAGCATGTATGTTGAGAGATTTCTTTAGTTAGAGTTGTGGTCTAGTTTAGTGGAGGGATATGGCTGTGTTGTGGAATTAATTTAGCTCGGATTGCTGACCTTGTGGTGGATACGGGTGTGGATATTGAGGCATGGTCCGGGAAGGGGTGTGTTTCTGTGCTGTAATATGTGTTGAAGGTAAGAACAGTATCTGGTAGTAGGGTGTGGTGAGAGATGAATGGTGTTGGTGTGGTGCAGTTTGTTTTTATGTCTATTATCGGAGGCTATAGGGTTGATGGTAATGCCGACAGGGTGTGACGAGGTTTATTGTTGGTGTTGGATGTCATTTGTGGTGAATGCAGTGGAGATAAAGCAGTGATGTTGAGGTACGGTGGAGAGATGTGGTGGGGATGTAGTATTGTCAGGATGGAGTGTTCTTGTGTTAATGATTGTAGGATGTGGTGGGAATGTTTTTTTTTTTTTTTCAGTGGTAGTGGTGATGGGATATGGTGGAAGGATCTAGTGGGATGGGTGGTCGTGTGGTGGGGTTCTCAGGTGATAGTTGTCCCTGGTAATAGCTGTGGTAGGTGGTGGCAGAACATTGTGGAAGGATGCGATAGTCGTGTGGTGGGCTGTTTTTGTGTTATTGGTTACTGGTTAGTGCTAAACTTCTGAACTTGATCCCGGTGGACTGTAGATTGATGTTGCCATTCTGCAATCCATCATCATCCTGTCAAGGGACAGGGAGGGATTTGAGGGACGATTGTATAATCGGGGAGCAGGGACTCGTATATTGGTGTCACTGGGTGAAGGCGTCCTTGTCCCGCACCTACTGGTTAGTATGATGACAGAATATGGTGGAAGGATGTGGTGATCATATTGGTAAAAGTAGTCGGTGGTCAGTGTGGTGGAAGGATGTGGTGGGGGTGTGGTAGGCGCGTGGTGAGGTGTTTTGTGACAGTGGTCGATGTTCGTAGTGGTGGTGGTGATGGTCTTGGTGCTCGGATTTGGTGCAATGATGTAGTTGTCGTATGATGATGTATTTTATATTAGTGGTCGATATTCATTGTGATGGTAGGATGCGTTGGATTGGTAAGTCTTGTGGTGGAATGTTATTGTGCTGGTAGTTGATGGTGGTAGTAGAGGAAGCATGTGGTGTGTGTTATTGTGTTCATGGCCATTGTGGTGAAGGTGACGGTAGGATATATGAGAAGAATATGGGTGAGGGTTTGGTATTCGTGTGAATGGGGTTTTTGCGTATACGTAAGATGGTGGTAATGTTAGAAGGATGCAGTGAAGCCGTATTGTAGATGTGTTTGTAGTGGTGATCGGTGGTGGTAGGATGTAGTGGCAGGATGTGGTGGGGGTATTCGTGTGGTGGGGTGTTTTTGTGTTAGTGGTCGATGGTCATAGTGGTGGTGGTGGTGGTGGTGGTGGTGAAGGCGGCGGCGAGGGTGGGGCATGGACTTTCAGCAGCAGCAGCAGCAGCAGCAGCAGCAGAAGGAACAGGCGTTGCTGGGACCACAAATGTACTGTAGCTGGGACAGTGGTAGTCGCTGTAGGAATACCAATCTGAACACAGCATTTGTTACACCGATCGGGTGGCCCACGAAGGAGGAAAGCACGAGTAGGAAGAAAGGAGAAGGGCTAGCTAGGCAGATCGGGAGTAGAGGGAGGGAGTGTGAGGCAGGAGAGGGAGGAAGGGAGGGAGAGTTGGGCAGGAGGGAGGGAGGGAAGAGGGGGAGGCAGGAGCAGGCAGGCAGGCAGACAGGGCGGCAGTGTGGGCCGGGGCTTGACGGGGAGTGGGTGTCGATTCGCTTTGCTCCCACCCTCCTTGCTCTCTCTCCCTCTATCTCTTTCTCTCTCTGTCTCGTTCCTCTTGTCCCGCCTTACAGCCGCCACACCCTCAAGCCCAACCCGACGAATTTAAGCCCGTCGTAAGATAGCAGTCCGTTGAACCCAGAAACTAAGACACTCTGGATTTCTAAAAAAATATATAAGTGTATCGGAATTATCAAGCATACAGTGAGTGTGGTGGGAATGTGTATATTGATGAGTGTGGAATGTAGTGGTGTTCTAGTGTAAGGAGTGGTACTTAATGCGCCCCACCCCTCCACCCACCACCACCTCCGTCACCACCCAACTCAAACATTGCGGAAACAACGTAGAAAAGAGTGTGATATCGATTACGTGCAGAAGGCATGGGGACGTCGATATGCTGGCTAATGAATGGTGCATGGCGTGTGGCGGGCGTCACTGGGGCACGCGACGGCCGAGTCCGGACAGTGCAGAGCCAACACTTTATATTTGTGAAGACCTACTGAACCTTGCAACGCATACCTCATATTAATTCCATATTAACATTGTCGGGTTTTGTGAAGTGAAGGGTTTCTTAGGTGGTCTTTTGAATCGACCTCCACACTTTTCTAATCAGTTTCTCGTCCACGTCTTGACAGCACTTCTGTACCCCCTACTTTTTTGTCATTCCCTTTCAAGTGTCAGGTTTTATGAAATTCATGGTATTGTATGTCCTTCTTAGTAACCACCACACTATCCTCCATCAGTTTCTTACATCTTTATATCACAGGGACAAGGCTGTGTGATTACATGTCTGTCTAAACCGCGTCTGCTTAACATTATCTCACACCAGTGTCGGGTTTTATGAAAAGCGGGTTACCCTCATTTATCCCCTTGCTTTACAGCCACACATCTCATCAATTTCTTATCTTCATTCCATTACAGGGACCAGGCTTTCATTGTGTAGATACCTGCCTTTTTCTTCCACGGCAACTTTACATTAATCCCATATCATTGTCGGGGTTTATGAAGTGCAAGTTATCTCATGCGTTCCTTTAAGTAACCACTACATTAACTCATCAGTTTCTTATCAGTGTCTTCACTAGAGTCATTATATCAGTACCAGCTCCTTGTTACAACCTTTGCTTCATTAGATAGACTCATCCTACACTCCAGTCCCTTATCAGTTTTATGTAGTGCTGGAGACAGTTCCTTCCAGTACTTTACCACCACACTTTTCTCATCAGTTTTTGTCGACATCGTTACACCAATTCCATGTGCCATTGTTATAGCCCCAGCGTTATTGGATACATGCATGCTTTCATTCCAATCCCATATCGCGTCAGAGTTTATAAAATGCAGGGTATCAAGTATCCTTTTCAGTAACCACCACATACCTCTCAGTTGAGTTTTGATCGACATCGTTACAGCAGTTCCGTGTCTCCTTATTAAAGTTCTAGCGTTAGTAGACACACATATGTTTCATTTTGGTGCGTATCTCTTGCTTACATGATATTTTCTTGCTGCACATCAGTTTCAAATTTGCTGCATTCCTTCTGTGCCTGCCGTGTGTAAGGCACTTTTAACTCGTTCAGTACGATGACGTCTTATTTATAATTTGTCATGGCATCAGCAGATAATTTTATTCAGCACAGGGACGACCTGGTTTAGTGAAAGAGTTATTGATGGCCATAGCTAACCTTGCAGTAAAAAAGAAAAATCCAGTGTTGAATATAATTCTGTAAATAACTAAACTTAAATGTAAAGACTTCTTAACCTATAGTGTAAATACATCAGTGAAGTCTTCGACCACGCTTTTTGAAATCTGTGTTTTCCACCTTATGCCATATTAGTTACTTCGCCTTCTCAGAATCTGTGCCATATTTTCTTTAATTTCTGTGCATCATTTCTTCATAACATCTACTTGTCGGCTGTTTTATTTGTTTTATCATTACTATGCGTTGATTCGGTCCATTATTCCTCCAGTGGACTCTGACACCTCACTTCTTTACATATCTTTGTCTTTTCCACATTGTACTTTATTGGTTCCATATTTCATCTTCGTTGAATCAGTTTCGTATTTCTTTCTTCCTTCCTTCGTATCTTTTTCTTTCCGTCATCTTTTCTTTCTTGTTTCGTTTCTTTTTCCTTTCGTTTTTCTTGTCTTTCTTTTCATTTATTTGTCTTCATTCTTTATTTGTTTCGTTCTTTCTTTTCTTTTTTCATTGACTCCAGGGCATCATTTCCACACACCGTCAACGACTCTTATGTTTTATATCGGTTTTGCGTATACTTAGCATTGATTCCAGATAGACTTCATACCATTGCCACATTGGTTCTCAGTTTTATACGCATCTACTCGACATGCAGGTAAAACTTAGGCACTTGATCACTGTGAGGAACTCCTGCAATTCTCCAAAGATATCCTGAAAATTTAAACACGTCTCTGGAAATGCCATTATCGAGGAAAAGCTTTTAAAGAATGCCTGAAACTGGTATTATTTTCCGATCTTAAGACATAAACTGAGGAATGGCAGAACTTCCCCGATAGTTTTATAGGTGACTGCAGTATGTATTTTTTTATACTGAGCTTTCTCGGCATTTTCGGAGTTATAGGTTTGCAACCTTACTCTGATGGCGCATATTGTGCTATTTCTACCACCTGACAAGTTTATCCTTCTTTTACAGAGACTTTTCGAAATGGAGGAGTTAAATATAGCCTTCAGTAACCCTTTCACTAATATAAATCTGTCCTTATGTGAATAAAATCTGTTGGTGAAAGGGTTAATGAAGACTGTTTAACACTAGTTTTGAATGATCTCATCAAAACTGACTCGGATAGTCTGGCATTTGCAAGAATAAAATGCAGAAATATTTCTCGGGCTTGAGAAACGCAAGTTTGGTTGAAGAAACTTCAAATAAATTGAATGACAGTGCGTCACGCCATTTGTCATCAGTATTATGTTATAAGCCAGTAAAGCAGATTCGTCTCAGTCAACCAGACATAATGCAGCTTGGGTATTTTTATGTAACCAGTCCCATATGTTAGGAAATTGTTAACATTTTGATACTGCTTAACCCCTCATGGTCGCGTATTTATCGTATTTAATGTCAGATAACGACAGACCATCGTATTCAGCTAAGTAAGTCGTAGGAGCCTGAGAATGTTACTTCTGTCATAGTTAACCCTCTCATTGCCGGGATAATTCTGTTATTCCATTTCAGCAAACGCTAGATGATTTTATTTAGCAGAGATGGTGCCATACAGCCTGTGTGTTGGCCTAACTGTGTAGAATATTGACTTGCTCTGCAAAGTTTTGAGACTTTTAAGAAGGAAAGTTGAGAAAGTATTGAAACATACTTGAAATAACCACATAATGTTCTAGTCGCTCCTCATTTATTATAGTGGAGTTTCCGGTGGCTGAGTGGATAGCGTGCTTGTCTTGCGTTAATCTGGGCCTGCGTTCATTCCCAGTGGTGGGGTGAACATTTACATGTGTGTAATAATACATTTTTACATGTGTTCCGTATCACAAGCTCGAGCCCTGTTAACCCTTTCAGTACGATGACATTTTCACATTTCATTCTTTCTCCAGACGATTATAAGTAACTTACTGTAAGACTCTTCCCACTATGGAGGTTACTAGGGACGATATCAAATCCTTCCAGTTCAGAATATCTCTCCTACCCGGAATCAGGTTTTCTGGAGATAGCAAGAATAAAATGCAAAGCAGTTTTTGTGATGGAAAAGGTTAAGGCTTCTACAATGACCCCATCTCGCAACCACTAGTCCCCCATCAGAACGTTTCCACACGCATTTATCACCTCACGCTCTTAATAGTTCTCTTACCTCGGGCTGCATTTCAGGTGGCGTTTGAAACTTCTTTGTAATTTTTGGCGATTTGTTACGCCTATTACACCTTGATATTCTCTTTTGTTATATTTTGTATATGTTTAGTATCACCTTAACTTGTCCTATGAACGCGCGAGTAGATTAGATGATATGATATACAAAATAAATCGCTGAAGAAGGAAGGCTAGCAAGTCTTTTATGACACCAAGAAAACTGCCCCTAGTGCTACTCGTAAGCGTGGGTGAAGGCGGGTCTTACCTCGGCCTCACATATTATCTGCTCCTCTGAACCAAATAAACGGCCTGATTATGTACAGCTTTCCGCCAATAAATACTGTTAGGACGAGGGGGCTTTCTCAGGCTGAATAAAATCATCTGGCGGAAGCAGGAATGTAATACATAGACGGTATCACACCTGAAGGGCTAATGGAGACTTTCTATTAAGCTCACTTCAGGACTTATTTCCGAAGAATTGATAAAATGGTCTGTCAACGGCAACAGTAGGCTATTCTGTAAAAAGACGTAATCGTACCAAAAGAATCAAATTGTTATGTTGACGTCCATATCAGTCCTGCATTTACCCCCTCGTGTTGATTTATTCAAAGCACATGACTCGTTTTTTTGCAACCTTTGTGTGCGTGAATACATCCTAGAACATTTTTTTTTTTTACATTCATCATATATTATTCGTTATATTTCTATCACAATGTCACTGTCAAGCCATAATTGTTTTTTCTTCATCTCATAATGTCACTATCAGACCATTACTGACATAGGAATATTATCCATTCTGAACAGAGATGTATGTACAGTTTGATAACAAGAGGAAACAACACTCAAGAGTTAGTTTTAGTTCCAGTTAAAGACTAACTTTATTCTTGTTTTCTTTGTTACTCATCATCCATTTCTAACATGCCTTCTCTTGCTTTGTATATTTCACATTTTACACTTCTGTTTAATCCTGTCAGCTTGGTAACCTATTTCATTTTATTCTATTCCTTGAATCGCTGAACTATTTTATTCACCTTATGATTAACTTTTCCAACTTGAGGGGTGAGATACAGCCTTCATTAGCATCTTAACTACTAGCATGCTTTCTTTTAGCCAAATTAAATCGCCTCGAGGCAACAAGAAAAAAAAAAGAAATGATACATGATGGCAGTGAAGGGCTTAATTCTGTTTTGGCTGTAAGCCGTGCCTTCGCTAGTGGCTCGGTGGCCCGCGAGTCCATTAGTCTTGCGCTGCTCAGGAATTTCAAGTTTTCTCGTAAACCATTTAGATTTCTTTCCTGGAAGCTCTCGTGTCCGTCCAGCCCAGGCAATGATGTATGTGACCAGCTGGATGGGATTAAAGACTTGGATGAAATTTAGATACAGTTAGTACAATACGGCCATGGTGGAGGCCATTACTGTACACATTTATGAATACGGAGAATCGGGGAACGGATTTTCCTTCGTAGTATGCACTGTTGTCTCCTTTCCTTTTTCTTCTCCTCTTTTCTTTTCACCCATAACGCTCGGGACTAGCATTTAACTGCAGCTGACGCCATACTTTTTTTTTTTCCTCTGTGAATCATAGGATGCTGAGTGTTAATCCCCTCTAGGGCTGCGTACGTCATTCTTATTTTTTTTCTTGCCGTTCCCATTTGAATATTTTTTTTCTTGTAGTGAAAAGGTTAATGAAGGCTTTATCTAACCTCCTCTCTAGTTCAAAAGTCTTTTCTAAGTTTAATAAGTGTCTGGAGGCAGTCTAATAAGAATGAAGTCAAGAAAGTGTCATCGGAATGAAGAGGTTATTACGAGGAATCGAGAACGGTTATCTTCGTAGTATGTAAGCAAGATTGAAGCCTTTCGGTCACTTACTAAGGTGCAGTTTTCTGCGTTTCCACATGTCTCTACCTCTCAGAAGACAGGATAAGCAATTCTGTAGTCTGAATAATTTACAAAGTACTATAAGGCAGGGAAGTGCCTCATTTTTAGCACAATTTAAGCTTACCTGCAGCGATTGTTGTATTTTATCATTATCGGCCAGGTAATAGGAAAGTGTTTAAATAACGGAATTAACGAGGACGATAATAAGCATTAGCGTTGCGTCAATATTTTTATTAAGCTGATTTACATATATTAACGCAACTAACTTATTGAACTGCCACTACTGAAGCGAAGAAAGCTCAGGTGAGTTACTTATTCGTTCGAATTGACTTTATGGAAAAAATGATTAGCGCTTAGCTTATCTTTTTTGTTATGATGTATTGTGTACATTGTCAATATGTGTAACTGGCATAGGAAGGAATATTAATATCAAGAATTGTGGTCATCACAGTTATGGTGGGTACATTACTGTTTTTCCATTTTTGCAGAGGTAATTGAAAATTATTCAGTACAGTTTGACGTTCCTGATCATTTACATTTGTATTTTCCAGTTTTTGACTTATTACAATTTTGTGCATATAAGGAAATATTACCAAACTGTAGCTGGCAGTTGTTAATAATTGCACTGAGTGATATATATGGCACTTGAGAGAAACAGAATAATTGTTTCACTAAATTAATTATGACAGTCACTGACTACATTATTACTTCGTGCGTGTACGTTGTTTACTTCATGCATGTGTGTGTTGGGAGGGGTTGGGTCTGAGGGGGAAGGAGAAAGGCGGAATGCACACACTTTATTTCTTCCGCCAGAGTGCAAAACTCAATATCCTGTAAATTTGAATGAGTTTCAAATTAAGTCTGCCTTAGAACGCTGGGTAGAAGATAAATTAAATGCCCATGTACAGGTATGGTTGGTGTTACAAGGGGGAAAAATCACAAAATATACTGTGAATATTATGCTTTCTACTAGATTATTCGATTAGCTTAAATGTAAGTCACGTAGATAAGATAATATTGTGGAGGGCCTCAGCAGTAATCAGTACAAACGTAAATGATCCTACGGGTTTTCGAACCTTTGTGTCTTGGATGATTGATTGGGATGCTGTTATTTAGCGAAGAAATGTGTGCTGACTAAAGCAATACGCATCAATTAATTAGTTTAAACGGAATACTTCATCTACTTAGTTTGTATTTTGTGTGATCTGTCTTTAAGATACTTGATTGATTTTAGAAACTGTGAATGGGAACATAGGACTCCAAAAAAAAAAAATCCCTTGCCCAAAAGATAACCAAAGAATCATATTTAGTGTTCATTCAGTTCCAAGTCCCTCTGGTACGCTAAATATGATAGGTTGGAAGTCGTAGGAAGAGGGAAAGATGGATTGACGAAGGCTTAACACCGAGTTGACTAGATGAGTAAATGTAATAAAAAGAAAGTTTTAGGGAGCTGGACAGAAAATGACATGAGAAAATGAGAAGAGTGCTGTATACTTGTTGAAAGGGGACGGTACACAGATAAAGAGTATAGAGTAGCAGTGTTGTGTGTGTGTGTGTGTGTGTGTGTGTGTGATATGATATTTTCTGTTGTAGACTCGAGTGACAGAACAATGGTATACTTGGGTAAGGTTGGGTTATTCAGCAGGAATGTATATAACGTCATGAAGAGAAAGTTCTTGGAGGCTCTTAATTGTACTTGATACGAGAAAGAAAAACTATTGATTTGTATTTGTGTCAGAACGTTTTACCTAGGTAGTTAATGAAAAGTACACACACACACACACACACACACACACACACACACACACACACACACCATAAAGGCGGATGCGTACCTGACCTTGCCAGGCGAGACACCGTAATGAACGACTTTGTATGCATCCCCGCCAGGTGTTACCCCCTCCAAAAAATGCTCTGCACGCCAACTCCACGCACACAACACACTCACCTCATATGCTTGACAAAATTTCGTTTATTCTTGAGTTGTCGATGTTTATAATGATCCATTGTCTGATATTTAAGAGAATGTTGATTTAACGATATTACACCTGTCGTATAATCCGTACATATCTCCATTATTACACACACAC
>JAGKTI010012354.1:8946-24760 GCA_018397915.1 Birgus latro
AAGAGAAAAAAAAAAGGAAAAGAGGGAGAGAAAGAGAAGAGAGAGAGAGAGAGAGAGAGAGAGAGAGACTCTGCAAGAGTGAGAATGAAGATGAGTTTTTGGTGATACAGTAGGGAAATCGGTGAGAGGTATTAGATTCTTTTGGCCCATGGACTTTATATGCTAGGGTGAAGATACTGATTATTACTCCTGTCTGTACCTGGAGTGCATAGACAACCTTGCTGTGCCCTTGTGAGTTTATACAGTAGTGGTGACCAGAAGCCCTGTTGACCTTCCTAATGAGTTCAGTAACATGAGTGTACTTTACCCTGTGGCTCTGTTGTGCAGGCTACCCTGAATTTGGCTATTTCCTAAACAAGACTGGCCGACCAATGGTGTACTCTTGCTCTTGGCCGTTCTACCAGATATTCTCAAAGATGGAGGTAAGGAGAGAGACCTGGCCCTCACACAAATTTACCTATTCATTTGCTACGGCATTATGGGATTTAAGACAGTGTATTGTTAGTAGTTTTAGCCCCAGGTTCATCTGAAACATATACCTGGTGGACTGCAGGCATAAGTTGATCTTCTGCAGTTCACCATCCTCCTTTTGAGGGATAAGGAGGTCGCTGAGGTATGTTTGTATACCCAGGCTGTTGAGTAACTTGGTTATTGGTGCCATTCTCTCCATCACCAGAACTGAGTGTGATAAGGTAAAGCAATACCCTACAGAAAGTCCTTGTTATGGCAAGGTTGGCAGTTGCTGTCTCTGAAATCTCCCTGACCAACTCAGATTTCAGAGTGAGTACTGTACCTCAGAACTCCATAAAGAGTTCTCCTTGGGCCACCACGTAATGACGCTTGGCCACCTCGTTTTTAGAATAATAACTACCCCCCCCCCCCTTTTTTTTTTTTTTTTTAATTGACACCCTGAAAGTTGACATGCCTTTTTCTCCAGTATTTGGAGTACAAGTTGTATGGAAAAAGTTGTGGTAGAAATTTTAGGAATACATCATCAACACATAACATGAACATACTGTAAATTATATTGTTACCTGTGTCAAGGAGGGTAAGTTTTTAGTGCTGTGTGTCTGTGTTATGGAAGAAAATTTGGTGTATTGATTGAGGACCATCAGAGCAAAGAAAGTAAAGTAAATAAAAGAAATGAATATACATATGAATAAGTAAATAAATAAATAAAAGTCAAGGTTGAGAGGAGGGAAGATGTTGCCCTGGTGGAGGTGTGCAGTCTTTGAGTGCTCCTGTTCACTCTGTATGTAATGTGTTTTGCTGATAATTTAATAACTACCATAATCATTATTTTATTGCGCAGCCCAACTACACCGCCATCATCAACACGTGCAACCTGTGGCGTAACTTTGATGACATTCAGGACTCGTGGGAAAGTGTCCAGCGCATCATTGACTACTACGGCGACAACCAGGAGTCCATCGTGCCTAATGCCGGCCCGGGACACTGGAATGACCCTGATATGGTACAATGGCACTGTGTTGATTTTCACTGTAGTACAGGGAGCCTCCTTCTTATGTGAGGGTTGGGTTTGTCAAGATTTTTTTTTTTTTTTTATAATGTGAAATGAAACTTAGCAAAAACCATAAAAAAAAAAAAAATTGTTAATACACCTTAGAAGTCTTCCTAACACCCATTAGTTAAAGAGAATCTAGAGGGACACATAAAGGTATTGTTAAACAGTATATGCAGCAATATTTAGATCATCATCATCATCATCTAATCCTGTGTTGCCCCATGAGGAGCGTGGGAGCCCAGGGCTAGGCAAGTTGGTCCTGACATTTAAGATGAGAGTAACCAGCCTTACTCATCCTGAAGTACATTATGGAAGATCGAGTACAGTATTGTGTAAAATGAAATTATTTAAAAAGGAGACTGCATGTACTAAGGAGTTGCTACAACTACTAACATTGGTGGATTTATAATTTGCAGTTGATCATCGGCAATTTTGGTCTGAGCTATGAGCAGTCCAAATCACAGATGGCCATGTGGGCCATCTTTGCTGCCCCACTGCTGATGTCTGTGGACCTGCGAACCATTCGGCCAGAATACAAGGCCATACTGCAGAACAAAGCAGTCATTGCCGTCAACCAGGACCCCCTCGGCATACAGGGCAAGCGTATCTACAAGGTAAACATGCAGTCCGAGAAGGTTAATTTTGAGGCTTTCTCTCCGCTGCCTCAACCTTTGCAATTTTTAGATTCACAGTCAAAGAATAAAAGAAGTAAGTGAGGGCACCCAATGGCCACTCACTCAGTGCAGTGCTGCTTTCAGGTATTTCTACACTGAGTGACAAGCTAAATGACATCATGTAGCCCAGGAAACCATTAATTTACTATTCCAGGGTGGTTGACTTATACCCTAGGGTGTCAGTAGGGACACACAGCCCCATAACTGCCATCTCGATAGTTATACTTGGTGATAGTACCCTGAAACCAAGTGAAAAGACATAAATATACTAACATGGCCATGGTTGCAGGCCTCTAAACATTAATTTACAAAGAAAAAAAAAATGGAACATACATATTTTATTGTGTTGTATGCTAGTTGAGATTTGAGTACAATAATGTTTAGCTTTGATTTACTGTACTTCAGTTTCACTTTTATGACAAAAGGCTTGTCCAATCACACTGCCTATGAAATTTATTCTATGACCATTTGCCATTACTTTTTAGTAATTTTTCATTGCATTTGCAGGACAAAGGCATAGAGATCTGGGCTCGTCCTATCACCCCAGTGTTCCAGGGCCACTACTCCTACGCCATTGCCTTCCTCAACCGCCGCACTGACGGCACGCCATCAGAGGTGAGTGTCCATTATCATTATCAGCTTGTTTGGGCTTTTGCAGGTGTTGATGGTGTAAGAAAAAAAAAATTAAGTGTGTGATCCCAGAGAGGGTGGCCACAAACACATCACCTCTAACAGTAAGTACCGTTAGTAGTAATACCCCCCGTTTCATCTAAAATGTTAACCTGGTGGACTGGAGGCAGATTTTTTTCCCCACCATCCTCCTTTTGGGAGTTAAGGAGGGAGTAGCAGATGTTTCATAACCAGACAGCAGTGTCACCTAGTTATATCAGTGCCATCACTTGAAGGCATCCCTTTGCAGCACCCAAACTGTCTTATCTTCACAAGAGACACAGAGTGATTGTGTGCATGTAATTCTTCCATTTGAACAGTTTATGGCTGACACTGTCTGCCTATTGTTCCATTGCCAGAATCCTTAATCCCATAAGGGATGCCCACAAACAAATCACCTCCATGTCATCCTGTCCTCCACCATTTACCATCTCTTCTTCCAGCTTACACCCCCCTCTTTCTTATATCTCTCCACTCCATCTCTCCATTTCATCCTTGCTCCCCCCCCCTCCTCTTCTCCCCATCCACCATACACACAAACACTCTTCTAGTCAGTCTCTCATTCTCTCTCCTCTACACATAAAATCAAGGCACATTTATGGCAGTTGTTGCCTGTGAGGTGGACCTTAGGATCTTCGTGGCATAGATAACGAGTGAATGGATCTGATTTCACTAGACACCATGGATAGGTCTTGCAGTTGCATTACTTTCTATTTCCCCATTCTGTACCCTACCCACTCCATTTGTAGTGGAAATAGGGCTGATCATGACAATGAGAAGAGAATTGTGTGTAGAAAGCATTGGAAAGGAAGTAGAAAGGAGGAGGACATGTCAAGAGGATTGATGGGTTTTAAGTGAGGAGGTGTAGAAATATAGAGATACTGGGCTGTTGATGGAGAGTAGTTTAAAGGAGTCATGGGATGACATGGTGTGTGCTGGCCTTAGATCTAGTGGTATTACTGTACTCTTGTTACTCTAACTTGGCCTAAAATTGCCATCTCTCGATCTTAAATGTTGAGTTCTAAAATAGATGCTAGTCATGGAGAAGTGGTATGGAAGGGATGTAGAGCTATAGCAATGTTTTTTCCATGTCTCGGCTGCGTGAAATATGCTGCAGAATGACAAACAATCTTGTCCAAGTTAAAGTGAAAAGAGTAAAGTGAGCTGGCACTGAACAGAGCAAGCCAAAGAGCATTATCTGTCATGCTGCTGTACATTGAAAACAGACCTAAAGTAGAAAATAATGATGATGATGAATGATGATGACATAGACACTGTGTTCTGGAAAAGAAGCAAATTGTTTTCAGAAATTGCCTTACTCTCATCTTAAATGTCAGGACCAGCTTGCCTAGCCCTGGGTTCCTACACTCCTCCTGGGGCGACATAGGATTGGACGATGGATGGATGGATGGCATAACATTAGCTCCAATAACAATTCATGAGTTATTTGAGAGAAGCATTTGGAGTCTCATGGAGAGACAGACTGACAAATGAAGAAGTGAAGGAGTGTTGTGGTGTGGATGTGGAAGTTATAGGAAGCATTAGGAGAAACACATTAAGGTGGTTTGGCCATGTGGAGAGGATGGAGAGTGAAAGACTGATAAGGAGAGTGTATGTGAGTGAGGTGGAGTGGTGAAGAGGGAGGGGGGAGGCCAAGGATGAGATGAAGGGATGGAGTGGAGAGGTATATCAGAGAGGGGGGTGTGAGCTGGGAGCAGGGCAGTGAAATGGTGGGGGACAGAGCTTCATGGAGGCAATTTGTTTGTGGCCACCCCTTACGGCATTAAGGCATCTGGCAGTAGATAGAACAATTCATTTTGTTAGAGGGTGAGTTCTGCGGATGTCTGGGTTGTGATGGAGAGCAAACTGATTATTAATAAAATGAGTATGGAAAGTAAGGTAAGCATTTTGTCCAGCATTGATGAGCTGTAAGTTATGGTGGCTGTTTATCACTGTAGCTTTGTTAATATGCAGTATTGTACTCTGTATTGTATGTAGTCTGTGATGTAATAAGTGATATACTGTAAAAGTTCATGAAGTCATGAAGTGTTCTGTCTTATATTAGAAGTCTTTTGTAAGTTACATAAAACTTTTTGCTAGCCAGAGTAAAAGAAAAGACATCATTGCAGTAATAGTAGTACAAGTAGTTGTGCTAGTAGTAGTATAGTAGTAATAGTAGCAACCCCAATCTATGTGGCCAAGCAGACTCATCATTGCAGTGAAAGAGTTAACTCTAACTTTGATGAATACACTGCTCAGCATGCTTTGACCAAAACTGACTTTCATGCAGGTGTCGGTAACGCTGCGAGAGCTTGGCCTGGCCTACCCTAGTGGGTATGGGATCACAGACTTGTTCGATGGTGTGCATTATGGAACCGTCCTACCGGACAAGCGATTCAAGGTGGACGTCAACCCATCTGGAGTGGTGTTGGTGCGGTGTGCAGTGGTGAAGAGTGGTGGTGGTGGTGTTGGAAGGAGGGTGCCTCCAGCACATTTCAGGCACCACCCACCACAGTCATCCTTCAATAATCCATTCCAGAACAATCTTTTCAACAATCAGTTTGGATAATGGCTTAATTAGAGAAAGAAAATAAACAGACACATCTGGAACAATCTCTTCAACAACCATTTTGGATAATAGCTTACAAAAAAAAAAATGTGAACAATTTCTCAACAGTCAGTTTAGATTTAGGCCACCACAGTCATCTTTCAGTATAGAACAATCACTTCAACAATCCATTTGGATAATGGCTTTGACCTGTGGCATTTTGACTTAAAGTGAAGTTGTGAGGAAAGATTAGGACTGAGTAACCTAGCCCTGAGGCCCTGTGGACCTGATGGGTAAGGAAAAAAAAGGTGATTAGATGATAGATAAATAATAGAAGTATGCAGATGCTGTGCTGTGAATGTTATATGTGTGCACAACAGACGTTTTATCAGGAACAGCTGTTGTATGCAGGTGCTTTATATGGTATTGTAACTTTAATGACAGAAATCAGAACCATTCCCAAAGTAACTATTTTTCTATTGTCACTCTTTATACATCTGTTTGATGGAGAAGTTTTGCTTATTAATGCATTCATGCAGCTGAAGTCAAGTTTTATTGTTAATATTGATGTTTTGTGCTGCACGTAGCTGAGTGAAGGACATTTTGAAGGGTACTGTATGCAATACAGTATAGCGAATTCCTACTTACTCATTGTCACAGATGAGGGATTGCATATTAACTGTTTTTTTTGTTGTTGTTCTTTAAGATCTTTGTTTGAATATACAGTATTTGTTTTGAGAGTTGCAGGGACAATCAGTCACCCCAAACTCCTGTGCTCAAGCACTTGGGAAGGTATTTTAACCCCTGGGCTGCAATGTTCCTGCCAGACGGTACATCAGTAGTGTGGAATATTTGGAAATATTGGCATTTTTTGCTGCAAAAATTTTCACATAGCTACCTAACATATATTAATAAAGATTTATACACAGGTAAATATATCTTTCTACTTACAAGTGAATGAACTGAAAGAAATAAGGTGCACACATTCACACACAGTGATGAATTAAGATGCCTTGTTTTGGGCTAAGAGGGCATGTTGTGGTCAACTGTGTCCATTTTACACTGACTTGGCTTAAAAGTGCCTTCTCTCCATCTTGAATTCAGAGTAGTAACACTAGATTAGCACATGAGTATGATGCTAGTCACAGAGAAGTGCTATTGAAAGGATGTTGAGCTGCAGCATTGTCTCTTCTGTCACTGAGATATGTAAAATAGCCATCAAAAGGGCAAAAATTTGGGCCAGATTTAGGTGAAAGAATTGTAGTATCCAGCAGAAAATGGCCATCACCAACCACCGTGCAAGGTAAAGTTTGAATTAATCTCTTGACCAAGTGATGAAGTGTTCATTTTCAACCACCACCTTGTTCAGCATTGTGGTAGATACCTTGTATAGAGAGGCTGCTGGAGATCGAGCAGTGTGAAGATCCACCATTAGGTCACCAAGGTTGATACATGCAGTTGTGTTGGAGATTTTATTGACCAAACCAAACTAAACAAAGCAAAACAAAGTAGTCATGGCAAATAAACAAGAAGGAGAACAGAATAGAACCTGCATATTTTTTTAATTTTTTTGTTATGGCCATTGTTGTTTATTGTAATGGAAGAATTATTTTTTTATTTGTAAAAGAAATAGAAAATAATTGTTTCTTTGTTTGTTTTGTAATGGAGGTAGTATTTTATTTTATTTTTAAAAGAAATATTTTATTTGGAAGTAGTATTTTACAGTATTTTATTTTGTTTGTAATGGAAATTAGCCACTATCGTTATTCTTGGTCTTTAATTTGGTATGTAATTAGACAATGGCTGGGCTTCTGAGCTGTGTATAATTATAGTATATTTGCCTCATTGCCCTCATACAGTTTTTTAGTTGCCTGGTGGAATAGTGGGTTAAGGCACTCCAGCCAGATGCGGCCATAAGGAAGGAAGAGGAGATGGGATAGGAAGAAAGTTATGATGGAGGAGAGATGGGAAGAAGGGACAGATGAAGAAGAGAAGGGAAGGTAAAGGAAAAGGAGAGGAGGGGGATGATGGGTGGCTGGGGTTTATTGTTTACATTATGCCACTCATGAAAATGCAGCTGGTTACTCTTGCCTTAAAAGTCTGATCAGAGCAGCCCAACCCTAGGCTTTTATGCTGCCAATAACATAGTAAAAGATTGGATGGTAGATAGAGTAGAAAGTATTAGTAGTAGTAGTAGTTGATCTTGTAGCCCCAGGTTCATATGAAATGTGAACCCAGAAACTGCCATCCTCCTACAGCCCACCATCCTTCTTTTGAGGGAATAGGGAGGGAACTGAGGGACATTAGTATAACCAGGCAGAGTAGCCACCAATTTCTGTTGGTGCCACGACATGAAGGCATCCCTCTAGCAACATAGATAAAAATGATTTATGAGAATTATCTACAAAGCAGGTATGGTGATAACTATTAATAAAGTGATATACAGTATAGTCCTGGTGGTCTGGTGGATGGAATGCCCCAGTCATGTTTTGTCACTGAGAAGAGGAGGCTGGGTATCTAGGCTTGTATTCTTGTCATGTAAGGAGGCTTCTCAGCTCCTATACCTCATTGTTTTATTTTCCACAGCCATTACTATCCTCTTTTTTTTTTCTTTTAATATCAACATACTAATATATTGCATGAATAACACACATGAATATAGTAATGGAGCGGAATTAGAAATAAACCAGTAAGGAAGAGGTGTTAGTAAGCTCCCTAACCTCACAAGAATACTGCCCCTACTGTCAGAGATACTGGACTTTGGTAGCCTAACCTCGAACCGCTTCACCATGAAGGGGGTAAAGTGGGATTAGGTGCTGCTATTTTTACATCATTAGTGAGCAACTTGCTTAATGGAGAATGAGAGACTGACTAGAAGAGTGTATGTGAGTGAGGAAGAGGGGTGAGACCAAGGATGAGGTAGAGGGATGGAGGGAGAGATATATGAGAGAGGAAGGGGTGCGAGTGGGAAGGAGGGCAGTCAAATGGTAGAGATCAGGAGAGTATTAAGGTGATTTGTTTGTTGCCTCCCCTAACGGGATTAAGGCATCTGGCAGTAGATAGATAGATAGGTACAGTAATATTCTTCTCTAGACATAAGTTTCAATATATTTTGTACAAAGGCAAGTGTTTATTCAGAGTGTAGAAGGACTTATTAATTTATAGTGATGTATTGCCTGTTAATGATGTGGTTTTTAATCAGTGGACTGCATTACTGAACGGAAAATGAAGTTTTATTGTTTTACATGAGTATCGCGTCTTAATATCCTTTGTTTATAAATCAATAGAAGTAAAAGTGGAGCAAGAATGCTGGGGGCTTGAATAGTGAGTGAATGGGAGTGTAGCTCATTTAATTTAGCAAACTTATATTAGTGTCCTATTCTTTCAGTTTTTTCTGGCTCTTTGGACTCTACCACACTCCACCTTGAGATGGAAAAGGCCTGAATGATGATGATTATGATAATGATGATAGCTACCTTCAGTACTGAACACATGCTAGGGAGTCTCATTTAGGACTGGTGTGATGGCATTTTGGTGCTTTTACTTTAACTTGGCTTAAAATTGGCATCTCTCCATCTTGAGAACTGAGTCATAGCAAGAGATTAACACTAGGTTTAGGTAAAAACAGTATAGTTGTGAACAGTTGCTATGGAAAGGATGTAGGACTGTAGTACTGTCTTTTTCCTCCATTGACCTGTTTGAAAAAAAGCTGCAAAAATAAAAAAAAATATGTGCCAGGTTAAGGTACAAAGAGTATAGTAAGGGTGTTTTTATGACATGATTGTGTGAAGAAGATTTAAGTCTGTTGTAGCAACTTGTTCCCTGCCCCACTCTGAACTTGACAGCAAACTGGCTTTACCCCACAGGTGCACTGAAGTAACTTAATGAGGATGATGCAGCCTGTGTGATGGCGCTGGCATGAGAGGTGTGAATGGTAAGTGAATAGAGATAATGAAAGTTTGCCAGTGTCTATCCACATTATTCTCAGCAACTTGGGACTCTTTCTCACTCATCTTCGTCTGTCTCTATCTCTGCTTATTGCCAGGTGCCATAATCTCGTAAGTGGTGGCTGTAAACAAATCACCTCCACATCACCTCTGCCCTATGCCATTCGACTGCCCTCCCTGCAACTCGTACACCCTGTTTTCCATATATCTCTCCATTCCATTCCTATATCTCATCCTTGGTCTCCCCCTGCTCTCTCCCTCCACCTCACTCACATACACTTTTCTAGTCAATGTCTTATTCTCCATCCTCTCCACATAGCCAGACCAACTCAAAGTATTTCTCTTTCTCTTTAACACTTTCAGTCACATCCACATTAGTACCACAATGCTCTCTTACTTCCTCACATGCCTGCCTGTCTCTTCACATAACTCCACTTGCTCTTCCTCAGTGATTTAATGTACATACGACACCTTATTATTTTTGTATGTTAATATCAGTTATACAAGGTGGTCTGTGATTTCACGTATGTTGTGGGTACCATATGGCTCAGGCAGCATTATCAGTGTCTTTTGTACACCATTTATTCATCTCCTACCTCCACCGATACACCCATGCCCACACCAGCAGACTCAGCCATACCCACAACACTCTGGATGCTGCTAGATGAGTTTTTAGTGTAGAACTATTTGTGTCACTCTGTATTTTGACATCAGGTTTGAGTGGTGAAAAGGGCATAACTGAGTGAGTTTGAAGGTGGGAAGAGTTATGGTAGGCCAAGAAGATGGTGGTTAGGTATGATAAATGATTGCCTGTGTCAAGACAAGGCATGGAAGGCGATGAGGCTTTGGAGATGACAGTGGGTGGAGCTGGTTGAAATAAATTTTGTACGGAAGAAAAAATGACGAGTTTGGTACTCCTGTTCTTTCCCAGTGCAGGTGGGAAGGAAAGGGGAAGAAGGAGGGAGGGAAGGAAGGGGGAAGAGAGATGAAAGAGGGAACAGGAAGAGAGAGAGGGGAGAGGGTGGGGGGAAGGAAGGGGGGAGAGTGAGAAAGGGAGGGAAAGAAGGAAAGGATTAAATGGAAGGGAGAGAAGGTCAGAAGGGATGCAGAAGGGGGAAGGGAGGAAAAGAAGAGGAGACAAAATGAGAGGAAAGAGTGCAAGGGAAGAAGAGAGGAGAGCAGAGAGAGAGGAGGAGTTTGGTATGAGAAAGAAAAGAGAGGAGAGAAGGAGATGGACGTGGAGGAAAATAATGATGGAAGAAAGGAAGAGGTAATGGAAATGGAATGAGAGGAAAGGAAGAAAGTGATGATGGAAATGAAAGAACATAAGAAGAGAGGATAACTGCAGTAGGCCGGTTGGCCCGTGCTAGGCAGCTCCTAGAAGAGTAACTGAACTACTAGGATGAGATAAGGACAGCAAAGAAGAAGGCTCCCCCCCGCCCTCCAAACCCTCCAGCCGAAGCCGGCAGGAAAAAGTCAGAAAGAACACCACGCAGCATAGAAAAACTGGCGTGGACATTTTATAGGAAAGTGTGAAAGGAGGACAGAGACTATCATAGTGTAACCTGAAAAGGAAAAAGTATGAATTAGTATTGGTTATAAGATTTTTTTTTCTTTTTCTATACCCACCCCTTATTTGTCATATGCTTATCTAGCCTATGCTTGAAACTCTCAATGGAAGGGGCAGCAACTACTTTACTAGGAAGCTTATTCCATTCTTCTACTACTCTATTACCAAACCAATTTCTACCTATTTCCTTATTAAAACGGAATTTTTCTAGTTTGAAACCATTACTTCTAGTTCTATCCTGTATGCTCACTTTAAGTACCTTGCTAATATCTCCCTTGTTTATACCCTTCATCCACTTAAACACCTCAATTAAGTCTCCCCTTACTCTACGTCTCTCTAATGAGTGCAGATTTAGTCTTTTCAGTCTGTCTTCGTATGACAGGTTTCGTACATCATGTATCATTTTTGTCATTCTTCTCTGTACACTTTCTAACGAGTTAATATCCATTCTATAGTAAGGACACCAAAATTGTACTGCGTAGTCTAAATGTGGCCTTACTAATGCTAGATATAGTTGTAGTATTACTTTTGATGACCTATTACTCACGCTTCTCGAAATAAATCCTAGGACCCTATTTGCTTTATTTCTCGCATTAATAGACTGTTGCCTTGGTTTGAGGTCGTTACTAACCATGACTCCTAGATCTCTCTCGCATTCCGATTTACTAATTTCTTTGTTATCTAAGCTGTATTTAGTATCTCCAATGGTCTTGCCTAC
Organism: Birgus latro; assembly: GCA_018397915.1. Taxonomy (NCBI): domain Eukaryota; kingdom Metazoa; phylum Arthropoda; class Malacostraca; order Decapoda; family Coenobitidae; genus Birgus; species Birgus latro. The sequence goes on from JAGKTI010012354.1 coordinate 20,598, forward strand.
GTTAAGTACTTTACATTTTTCAACGTTAAATTCCATTTGCCAAGTTTTAGACCATCTGGATAATATATCGAGGTCATTTTGTAAGTTATGGCAATCGTCAGTCGAGTTAATGATACGCCCTATTTTTGTATCGTCGGCAAATTTGCTGATACTGCTAGTGATTCCTAAGTCTAGATCATTTATATATATAATAAATAATAAGGGACCGAGTACTGAACCCTGTGGTACACCGCTAGTTACTAATCCCCAATCCGACTTAGTTCCATTTATTAATACTCTCTGCTTTCGTCCTTTCAGCCAGGATTCTATCCATTTTAAGATATTCCCGTCTATACCGTGTGCTCGAACCTTCCGAACTAACCTCTCGTGTGGAACCCTATCAAACGCTTTACTGAAATCCAGATAAATAATATCGTAAGCTTTATCGCTATCTACTGCCTCATAGACCTCCGAGAAGAATGACAACAAGTTTGTGAGGCAGGATCGTCCTTGCCTGAATCCGTGCTGACTTTCATTTATAAGATTAAATCTTTCTAAGTGTTCTCTAATCTTATTGGCCAGAATTGACTCTAACATTTTTCCTACTATTGACGTTAGACTTATCGGACGATAATTCGACGCAGCTGCTTTATCACCCTTTTTAAAAATGGGCACTACGTTTGCGGTCTTCCACGCCTCGGGAACTTCTCCTGAAATTAAAGAGTCATTAAATAACGTTAAAAGTGGCTGACATAATTCTTCTTTGGTTTCTTTTATAACTTTTGCATATATATCGTCCGGACCTGGCGATTTTTGAGTTTTTAACTTATTAATTTCTTTCAATACGTCCTCCTTACTAATGTTTATTTCACTAAGAATATTTTCCGTATTATCATCGTATATATTCGCTGCTTCAGGGATCAGGTCTAGATTTTCCTTGGTGAATACTGATATGAAATAATTATTTAGGATGGAACACATTTCTTTATCTTCACTGGTAACGTCACCTGACGAGGGAAAGAGGGAAGGCGGAATGGACGAAGAAGAAAAGGGAGGGTGAGGGAAAAGAAGAGGAGAGGGAGAGAAAAACTGAAGATGAACGGAGAGGAGAGTATGGAAGGTAAACAAGGAGAGAAGAAGAGACGGAAGAAAGGAAGAGGATAGAAGTGAAGGAGGAAAAAATGGGGAGAAAAAAGATAAATGGAAGGGAAGAAAAAGACGAAGAGGAGAGGGAAAGATAGAAAAGAGGAGATAGGAAACGAGAGGAAGTGAAGGAGGGTTTAAAGCAGTGAGAAGGAAAAGAAAGACAAAAACATATGAAGAAAGGGGAGAAAGGAGGAGAAAAGACAGGTGGAAAGTGATAGAAAAGATGTGGGGATTGAGAGGAGGGAAAGGAAAAGAGGAGAGGAGAGTGAGAGGAAAACAAGGGATGAAGAAAATGAGAAGGAAGAAAATACGAGGAACGAGGAGAGGGAAAGGAGAGAAAAATAAAGAATGTAAGAATCAAGGGAAGAAAGAAAGGAAGAGAAGAAGGGAGAAGAAAGAAGCCGAAAGGAGGAGTAAGGAAATAAGGAGGAAAGAGGAATGAGAAAGAGATGAAAGGAAAGAAAGTCGGAAGAGGAAAAGGGAAAAGAAGGGAAGAAACCGAAATACGAAGAATGGAAAAGGAAGGAAATAAGAAGGAAAAAGGAATAAGAAGGAGAAGAAAGGAAGGAAAGTAAGGGGAGAGGAGGATGAGGGGTGTGAGACGGGGCAGGTGAAGAATATGATGGAGAGAGGAGATATGCGGGTAGACGGGAATGACCTCAGTGATGGTGGTAGATGTGGTAGGTGTGGTGGGGATTGTGATGATAGTTGCAGTAGATGCAGTAGCCACAGAGCTAATATTAGTGATTTGTGGTTAGGGTTGGTTTAGTTGGTTCAGGTAAGAGAAAGAGAGAGAGGAGTGTAAGTTAGAGTAGTGTTAGGTGAGGCAGCTACTGAAGGTGGGGGGTTACCATTTCCCAGGGAGCTATTGTCATGGCAGGGACGTGGGACACAGACTCGGTACCTGTCCTTGCACACTCTCAAACGGGGAACTCCGTCACATTTACCAAGCAATGAAAATCCGGACCGAGACACTGATATATCTCATCATTTGGGGTCTCTGCCTCCATTTCCCCTGCACCTCGCCCTGTTCAGACCCTGGCGAGGCGGCTGCTTGCTTGTGGCCGATGGGTTTGCTTGGCCTTACAAACCAGGGTAGAGCAGCAACAACAACAACAATAACAACATAACTGCTAAATATACAACACCGCCTCCACTACTTATCAGTCGCTCACACCACAGGTCGGAGGGGCTGGGGGGTGGAGAGGTGGAGGGGAGGGAGGTGGAGGGGTGGGGAGGGAAAGGAGGAGAGGGAGGTGGAAGGGTGGGGAGGGAAAGGAGGAGAGGGAGGTGGAAAGGTGGGGAAGGGGTGAGTGAGTTACAGCGCCATTACTTTCTTCACTTCATTTGTGCTTTTAATTTGCATTCTGTCCATCCTGAATTGTGAGTTGGAGCAGCAGATTACGACAGCACTAGATTATGATGCTAGTCACGAAGAAGTGTTACTGAAAGTATGTAGAGCCGTAGTATCATCTTCATCTGAGCAACGGGAAGTAAGCTGCAAAACGGTAGATAAAAGTATATCGATTGAGCTGCAGCAAGATTATCAACTAGAGTGATGTTAATTACTCTGAAAATCTAAAGAGAAACACCACCTTTCTTAGACAGCATGAACAAGTGAGAAAAACCAGCATCATATGTGGAAGAAGATGTATAGAGAGGCGGAGGGAGGGAAAGGAGGGATGGGGGAGTTTTTGAAGAGAGGTGGGACGCGAGAAAAGTAGAGAGAAACGGAAGGGGAGACAAGGAAGCAAGCTACGAAGAGAAGGGAGGGGGAGAGAAGAGAGGAAGGAAGGAAAGTAGGAGGAGTGAGGGAAGGATGGGAGGGGAGAAGGGAAAGGGAAGAGAGGGGAAGAGGAGGAAGAAAAGGAGAATGGTGAGGGGAAGAATGGAGGGAGATGCGAAGAGAAGAGGGATGAGTGAAAAGAGATGGGGAGGAAGGTAGGGGAAGAGAGAGGGGAGGGGAAGGAAAAAAGGAGGTGAAAGGAGGGAGGTACGACGAGGAGAGGAGGGGGAAAGGAGGGAGGGAAGGGCTGAGGAAAGGAAGGAAATAATGAGGAAGGGAGGGGGAGGGAAGTGGAAGGAAAAGGGAAGTGTGAGTTACTGTTAGGAGAGGTCATGAGGGAGAGAGTGAGACAGTTAAAAAGAGAGAGAGTTAAAAATATTGTTAATAGACGTAATAATAAGTAATAAAGATAAGTAGCACAGATGAATAGTGTACATAACCAGGGACAAAGTAAGATAACAACATGAATAACAATAATAATAATAAAACAATATTAGTAATAATAATGATAATGAATAACAGTAATAATAATGATGATAATAATAATGGTAATAATAATGTTCATGACAATAAAATTAATAATAGACACAACAGCAGTATGTGCAACCAGTAACCATGCTGACCTCGACGCAATATTGGGGAGGATATTACCCCTCCCCTCTTGACCTTGCTGAGAGAGAGGGGAGGGGAGGGGGAGAAGGAAGGGAACAATATGGAGAGAAACAGAGGGAGGGGGAGGAAAGAAACAGAGGAGAGAGAGAGAGAGAATAAGACAATACTTCAGCTCTACACTCTTTCCACAGCACTTCTTCGTGACTGGCATCGTATTCTAGGGTTAATCACTCAAGAAAGACGTCAATTATTGGCCAGGTTAGAGTGACAAAGGTACAGAAAGGAGAGTAGGAGTGATCTGTGAGGAGAGTGTGTGTGTCCCTGTGGAGAGGAAGTTTGTGTGGCATGTGTGTGTGTGGCTTGTGAATAAGGAAGAGGAGGAGGAGGAAGAAGAGGGTGAAGGTGGAAGAGGAGGAGGAAGAAGAGGGTGAAGGTGGAAGAGGAGGAGGAAGAGGAACAAGAGGGATGAAAATCGGAAAAGGGGGAGGATCAGGAGGAAAAGCGAAAGAGGAAGAGGAAGTGGTAGGAGGAAGAGAGGTATATTACAAGTGATAACGAGGAGAGTTTGTGTGTGGTTTGTGAATGAGAGAGAGGAGGAGGATGTGGTGTTGCTTTAGGGTGGTGAGGAGGATGTGGTGTT
>JAGKTI010012355.1:0-24760 GCA_018397915.1 Birgus latro
TTTTTTTTAAATCTAATTAGATTTAATAAAAAATAAGAAAAAGAAATAAAAGCACAAATTTATAAGTCACTCATAAAAGAAACAAAATTGGAGACGCACATCCCACAGGAGAGAGAGAGAGAGAGAGAGTATGGAAAACGTGGCAGCACTGTACACAGGATCCAGTCCTACCCAATGCGCCAGTTTAAGTTTGTACCACTATAAGAGGGTGTATGTGGGTGAAGTGGAGGGAGGGGGAGACCAAGGATGAGGTGGAGGGATGGAGTTAAGAGGTATTTTTTTTCTTTTTTTTTTTATGTGTCCGACTCTGGGCATAGGCTTCACAGCCTGCTATCAAGGCCCAGTCGTCCTCCTACAATCTACATGTCACCACTTCGGCGCTTAACACCCACTGTCCATATTGAATACATGCTAGGGCTGTCTCATACAGGACTGGTGTATTGGTATATGAGTGAGGGGGGAGTGAGTTGGGGGGAGGGCAGTCAAAAGGTGGGTGACAGAGCGACTCGGAGGCGTTTTGTCTGCGGCCACCCTTTGTCAGATTACGGCATCGGGCTATAGATAGACGTAAAGACAGAGACCTGTCCAAACCAACCCTAATCCCATAATTACAAACAACATAAGTTCTTTCCCCCTACCCCATCGCCCTTCTACTCCATACCTACTTCTGTGCTCTCTCTCTCTCCAACCCTAATCCCATAATTACTAACTACACAAACTTCTTTCCCTCTACCCCATTGCCTTTCTACTCCATACCTACTTTTGTACTATCCTCTCTTTCTCTCTCTCTAACTATCCTATGCACTACACCACATGCGCTTTACATATCACACAACTTATCCCACTACATTACAGGGGTTGACGCCAGCAAGGGCATGCGGCCAGAAAATTTTGCCCCCGCTACCTAGTGGCAGACTTTTGGGGGAAGGCGTGACGGGGGTTCCGCTGGCATAGATCACGGGTACGGGGCGAGATGGGGCTCGAACATGTGCTAGAGGGTACAGGGCATTGTAGTTCCCAGGCTGCCGCTTCTGCTCAATAGAGAGGGGCCCGAACCTGGGAGTAGCACCCCAGGAGGCTTCCTTATCAGTGGGTGAATAATGACAGGGCAGTTGCAGTGCCAAGCCGCGCTTGGAGGGAGTCCCTGCAGCTGTCCTGGCAGGGTGCCCTGAGGCCACTACCACAGCCACTGGTAAGCTGGTGGGCTAGGGGTCCCAGATCCACTGCCTGGACCTAGGACTGTGAAATGGGTCGGGCCTTTGAAATGTTTACCCCCCTTTATCTTACCGACTATGACTTACAAGTACTGTATAAGCATCAAAGCAAGCCTGAGAACAGTAAATCACCCAGGGGGTTTAGAGTGGGTTCGTGGAATGTGGGAAATTTGAGAGGCAGAGAGGTGGAAGTCGTTGAGGCATTCAGCAGGAGGTGGGTGGATGTGGCATGGTACAGGGGTGGATCAGCCAGAAAGATTAGATTATTGCGAAGGATTGCTACTATAAGTTGTTTTGGCAGGGGGAACGGACGGATATGGGGGTGTGGGTGTGTTGGTTGCGGAGAAGTGGGTGGAATATGTTATGAATGTTATGAGAGTAAGTGATAGGATATTAGTAGTGAAAATTTTGATCAGTAGGAAAATGATTTCAATAATATCGGCATATGCTCCACAGGTAGGACTGGATGACGCAGAGAAGGATAGATTTTGGGATGATTTAATACGTGTAGTAGGTGGTATGGGCGATGATGAGGTAGTACTTCTGGGAGGGGATTTAAATGGTCATGTGGGTGAAAAAGCTCAAGGTTATGAAGGAGTCCATAGAGGATGTGCATATGGTGTGAGGAATGCGGAGGGGGAAAGAATACTCGAGTTTGGGGAGGCTATGAACATGATTGTGTGCAATACACATTTTAGAAGAAGAGTGAGACGGTTGATTACGTACGAGTCCGGGGGAAATAGCAGTCAGATAGATTATTTTCTGGTCAGGAGGGTTGATAGGAGGTTAGTGAGGGATGTTAAAGATATAGCAAGTGAGAAGTGTGTGCAGCAGCAGCAGCACAAACTGTTGACTTGTAACATGGTGCTTAAGGAACGAGTGATGAAAAGGAGGACATATGTACCTAGGAGGAAAATATGGAAGCTGAGAAACCAATCAGTAAGGGATGCCTTTTATAGTAAGATGAGGAGAGTGGTGGCTGAACAGGAAGCCATAGATAGAGGCGTTAATGAACAGTATAAAGCCCTTAAGAACAACAGCTTGAGAGTTACCGATGCAATATGCGGTTGGACAAGAAGCCCACCAAGACATAAAGTAACTTGGTGGTGGGATGAGGGTGTAGAAGCCACAGTTAAGGAGAAAAGATGGCTTTTCCGGGAATGGAAGAAGGGGGGTAACGGGGAGGAGTACTTGGCTGCCAGGCGCAGGGCTAGAAGAGAGGTAAACAGGGCAAAGTTTGAGTAACAGAGATTTTTAATTGATAATCTAAATCATGGAGGAAGGAAAAATACAATTTTTAGGGTGGCATATCAGGTGAAGAGGGATAATCAGGATATTGTAAGTGAGCAGTGTGTAAAGAATGATGAAGGAAGGGTAGTGGTGAACAGTGGGGATATTAAAGGTGCATGGAGAAAGCATTATAGCCGATTGTTGAATGAGGAGTTTAACTGGGATAGGGAAGGTTTGGAGCCAGCAGATCCAGTGTTTGGCCCTTGGCCTTTGATTGACGCTGCTACTGTGAGTGAGGCAATAGGCAGGATGCGGGTGGGGAAGGCGGCAGGTGTGTCTGGGTTGACTGCTGAAATGTTGAAGGCCTCAGGAGATACTGGGGTGAGGTTAGTCACTGACCTGATAAATAGGATTATATATGAGTGTGTTGTCCCAGATGATTGGCTGAAGAGTGTAATTGTAAATGTATACAAAAGGAAGAGTGATGCCCTGGAAAGGGGAAATTACAGAGGTATAAAGCTCATAGATCAGATAATGAAAGTAATGGAGAGAGTTCTAGAAGGTATGATTAGCGAACGAGTGAATATCGATGAGATGCAGTTTGGGTTTATGCCAGGCAGGGGGACCACTGATGCCATATTCATTGTTCGACAGCGTCAGGAAAAATATATTGGAAGGAAAAGGGAATTGTATTTTGTTTTTGTCGATTTGGAAAAGGCCTTTGACAGAGTCCCTAGAGAGGTGGTGAAGTGGGCAATGAGAAAGCTATGGTTGGAAGAGTGGCTGGTTAGGGTGGTTATGGCCATGTACATGGGTGCTCGCACCCAGGTAAGAGTGAATGCAGTTTTGAGTGATGAGTTTTCTGTGAATGTTAGTGTACATCAGGGGTCAGTTTTGAGTCCCTTGTTGTTTATCATGGTACTTGAAGCCCTCTCACGTGACTTCAGAGATGGAATCCCGTGGGAGATATTGTATGCTGATGACTTGGTGTTGATTGCAGAGAATGAAAAGGAGGCAGAGGAAAAATTTAAAAAGTGGAGAGATGGTATGGGGCACAAGGGCTTAAGGGTAAATGCAGATAAAACAAAAGTGATGATATCTAGGGTTGGTGGCAGTACAATCAGAGGAGAGGGAGAGTGGCCATGTGCAGTTTGCCACAAGGGTGTGGGAAGTAATTCCATCTTGTGTAGTGTTTGTGATAAATGGGTGCACAAGAGATGTAGTGGTATTAGAGGTAGACTGCGAGATAATGCTGATTTCATGTGTGCGGCGTGTCGGGGAGAGCAGGTGGAGATTGTTAGGCGTGAAAGGATTGAACTTGCTGGTGAGTCTCTTGAGTGTGTGAAGGAGTTTCGTTATTTGGGAGACATGTTACATGCCGGAGGTGGGGCTGGAGTTAGCTCGGTTGCTAGGGTGAGAAGTGATTGGATGAAGTTCAGGGAGCTGTTGTCCTCACACTGAGAGGACTCTCCTTATGTGCTAAGGGGTCTATGTATGCAGCATGTGTTAGGAGTGTGATTCTGTATGGTAGTGAGACCTGGGCAGTAAAGGAAGAGGATATTCGCAGGTTTAAACGTACAGAAATGACAATGATTAGGTGGATGTGCAGTGCGTCCCTGTGTGCAAGGCCTGGGGGGGCTGGGTTTACGATGGAAGAGTTGAGGGGTAGGATGGGACTGGAGTGTATTGGTGTTGTGATGAGCAGAGGTAGGCTGAGGTGGTTTGGACATGTGGAGAGGATGGGGGATGATAATTGGGTGCAGGGGCAGACCGAGAGAGACATGGGACGAGGTCATTAAGTGTGACTTAAGGGTTAAGGGACTGAACTGGGAGGCTTCCAAAGATCGAGCAGCATGGAGAGCCGCCATTAGGTGACCAAGGCCGATGCATCCAAGCATGTTGGAGCTTTCAAAAACAAAAACAAAAACAAAAATGATTCTTATACTCTTGTTCTCTCTCTCTCTCTCTCTCATTCTTATACCCTTTTTCTTATTCTCACTCTCTCTCTCATTCTTATACTCTTGTTCTTATTCTCTCTCTCTCTCTCTAAGTACCTGTCCAACCCAACTCTATTCCCATAATTACTAACAAAGTTCTTTCCCTCTACCTCATCGCACTTCTACTCCATACCTGTACTTCTGTGCTATCCTCTCTCTCTCTCTCTCTTCCAGTTTCAAGCCCATTATTGTCTCCACTCCTCCACTTGTCCCCTACCTTTCCCTGAACTGCAATTATCACCTAATCCCCTTTACCTGACCCCATCCTTCCTTGCTATGACTGACCAGCCCCCCCCAACACACACACATACACACACACACACACACACACACACACACACACACACACATATACACATACAATACACACACACACACACACACACACACACACACTCACACACACAAAAACACACACATTGCCCAGTCTGGCACGAACGTGCACATCTGGCAACGACCCATGGCACGACACACACGTAAACAAGTGCAGCCACATAGAAAGTGGATACTAAACATGCCCATCTTGAGTCTCGCGTAATTAAGCGATATTAGAGTTATCATAAAATATGGGGGGAAATTACATGTTCGTGTTATTGTAAGATCGTTGCTTCATTTTCTCTTAAATCACGACTCTACTTGATTTTTTCCAGACATTTTTTATGATTTTAGGCGAGTTATAAACTGCTTTTAGGTTTAGTTTAGCTTGTTTTAAAGCTATTTGGGGGTTTTGGTTAGCTAGAAACTTGTTTTTGGACTCATTTGGGTGGGGTCAGGACTTGGTTGAGGGGAAATCCATGGCACAAAAACACATTCTTATGCTTAACACATTAAATCAACCCTGAGATACGATACCCTGCCTAGCAATGGGTTTTTACTTAACCAACTGCATCGATAAACCAGGGTATGCCCGTACAAATATTTAAGACGTGCACTATTGTTAGTAATAGTGATGTTGGTTGTCTGCTCATTATTTTATACTGTACACATATTACTGTAGAACAAACACTTGTGAACAAAGAGAGACTAAAATGAATAAAATAGCGCAAAAAATATTGTCGAAAATAAAGGAATATAAACATTTACAAAAACTGCCTTCATTTTTTCATGTGTCGTTGAACATTCTGTTATAGTGATGGTAATGCTGGTATTCTATTCAACCCTAAATGCATACAGTAATCCCTCAATTAGTCGTCATAACAGAGCCAAAGGCATGACCGGATATGGGCAATGTCTGGATACAGAGCAATATCCTCTAATGTACTCATACCCTACCTATACCCACACCAAATCTATATGTACAGTACCCCTCCTAATTTTGGCAATGTTCTAGTCTTTTGGCTGTTTTTAGACATCAAAAGCACACACTGCTATATGCAATATAATCCTAAACACTAAGGAAACAATGCATAAACAACAAAAAGACAAAAAACAAAAACTACCAATATGCACAGTACCCCTCCTAATTTTGGGAGTATTCTGCAGCCTTTCGACTCTTCTTAGACATCAAAACACACACTCGAATATGCAATATAATCCTAAACACTAGGAAATCAATGGATTAGAAAAAAAAAGTACACTTACTACCCAGTGAATGGCAAATAGGCCTTGCAACCCACCAGGTTACAGCAGGCCTAAAAGTATCCCATGTGGTCTACTGGCTAATACAGCCACCTGGCAAAGGTCAAAGAACTCCTCCCCCTCGTCCACCTGCTGAAGCCAGCCGACGAGGAGGGACATGAGGTGAGGCAATGGAGCCCTACCCACCTCAGGACTCTCTGAAGACAGCCACAAACTCATGTCTAACAGCAACTCAACAGCTCTCAATGTGCTTGGTTGTGAGTCCAAGAGTAAAGACTGGGGTTGATCGTGTGGTGGAGGTTGTGGTGGGGAGAAGAGGTGGGCACTTGTGGGGGTGGCATGCTTGAAAAAGAAGTCGATCTTTGTCTGACAATAGGTGCAGCAATTTTGTCGGATGATGACTGCATCCCTGACTGCCCACAGATCCACTGCCAGCTCGAGTGGCACCAAACTCCCTGTCACAATGAGGGTGCTCGGCGTACTCATGCACCTGCTCAATACCGGCCCGCAGTGCACCAAGATAAGAGTGGCGGGGTGGCCAAAGTCAGGGTCCTCATCCTCATCGCTTTCCTCTATCCGCCCCGTAGAGACAGCAGTGGCGATCTCCTCATCAAACAACATCTGATAACCTGGACTGCCGCCGTCATCATCCAGCCATTCCCTCACAACATCAACGTCCACATCCTCACCTGTGTTTCATAGCCAAAGTGGAAATCGTCCACATCAAATCCTTCAAAGTTGTCCAGGGCCTCGAATACCTGAGAGAGACGAGATCAACCAATTTCCAAGGTTTTGATATAGGCTTCCTTCCAAGCACTGGCCCAGTTGAAAATCACAGACTTGATGTTGTGACGACGCAGATTCTCCAAGGTCCACTCCTCACGTGTCGACCCCTTCCTCATCTGCAAGCACCACCATCACTTCGTCAAGGAACCTCCAACGGTAAAACCTCTTGGCTGCCACAATAACACCCTGGTCCATTGGTTGAATGAGAGAAGTCGTATCAGGTGGCAGAAACATGCACCTAATACAGCCGTCATCAGCAAATGAATCCTTCTCCGACAGTTGCACAGGGGCATTGTCGAAGATCAGGACAGCCTTCACCTGGCTGTGAGGGATACCAAGTTCCTCTGTCTGAGAACAGATAACCTCCTTGACAATGTGTCTGTGGAACCAGTCTCTGAAGATCTTTGTGGTAAACCAGACCTTAACAGAATGGTACCACACAACAGGCAGGTTATCCGTCAACCCATGGAGATGTGACTGTTTTGCATGTCCAACAATAACAGGTTCGAGGCGGTGCACCCCGTTAGCAAAGACACAGCACAACACTGAGACACGTTGTTTGGACAACTTCTGACCAGGCACAGTCTTCTCCGTCTCTTCTGCCAGGGTGTTGGAGAGCAAGGAGCGGAAAAAAAGGTCCGTTTCATCAACACTGTACACCTGACCGAGAGCAAGGCCCTCCTCGATCAGGCACTGCACATTTAGGCAAAACAGCTCATCATCCTCCACTGCCACATCCTAAGCCTCACCATGTGCCTTACAGCCAGTAAGTCCATGTCAGAGTCTGAACCAGAGGAGCCAATCCTCAGCTGCCTTGAAGTCATGCAAGTTGTGCAATGTGCAGGCGTGCAAACTTCTCGGATGCAGCCTTCAACTCAGTCCCATGTAAAAGGTCGCCAGCACCCCGCTGCTGGCGGAATCAAACCGAAGTCGACTGGTCGATTCTGGGGTAGCGGGGCTGGGGCATCACCTTCTGGTCACCTTTCCTAGTGGTGTCGCCATAGTCCTGTCCACACTGAGTCAACTTGCCCAATGATTTCTTGATATCAGACAAGGTTACGTGGGGCATAAAGTTGGCCAGCCCATGTCAAGCTTGCCCAATATCTCACACTTCTTCTCCAAAGTCAAAACCCTCCTCTTGCATTTATCAGGTAGTGGTGGGGCCATCATCACATACACGAGAACACCACAGAGGAGAACTAAGGCCTGCAGAGGGTAGGGCACCACCACAAATGCAACAATGGAAGCTGCCATTGTTTAACCTCAGCCAAGCAAGTCCACAAGCGGAAAGACAAAGGCAGGAACTGAGATGAGGTAGTGCTTGGGAGTGTACAGTACAGCGTTGCCATGTCTCTATCCATGGTTGGCTACGAACATGCAAGCAAAAAGAGGCACACTGACCTACAAGCAAAAGGGTCCTTTTCGCTCACTCAGACAAATGTTACAATGTGGCAGAAACACTGGGTCCCCATACACAATAGGCCTAAAGAGTGACTGAGTAATCTGGATGGCAATGCAACTTTGACCATTCGGTAAGGGGGCAGATGGCCATGCGTGGCCGGGAGTTTCCGACTAATCCGGGCGGCCGGGGGGATTTCGACCATTCGGTAGGGATCTGTACAGCCATTCTCACTCAGGTTGTGGGTTACACTGTCATCATCACGCACTGCCGGAATGTTACCGGTGATTAGGGTGGCAGGGGGACTTCTACCATTCGGTAGGGATCTGTACAGCCTTTCTTACTCAGCTTGTGGGTTACGTCTGTTTTCCTCACGCACTGCCGGTGATCGGGGTGGCCGGGAGATTTCAACCATACGGTAGGGATCTGTACAGCCATTCTTGCTCAGCTTGCGGTTATGCTCTATTACCCGCATGTGGACAGAAAGGCCGGTGACCATCCAATAGACTTTTCTGACTGTGTAGGCTGGCCATGGTGGCCGGGGGATTTCGACAATACAGTAGGAAGCCGTACAGCCATTCTTGCTCAGAGAGTGGGTTACACCTATTTTCCTTGCGCGCTGCCGGTATGTTTTCGGTGATCGGGGTGGCCGGAGGATTTTGACCATACAGTATGGTTCTGTAGAGCCACTCTTGCTCAGCTTGTGGCCTGTGCTCTATTATCCGCGTGTGCACAGAGAGGCCGGTGAGCCACCCAACGGACTTTTTTTGACTGTGTAGGTCAGCCAGGGTGGCCGGGGGATTACAACCATATGGTAAGGATCCATACAGCCATTCTTGCTCAGCCTGTGGGTTACACTTTGTCTTCCTTGTACACTGCCAATATGTTATTAGTGATCGGTGTGGCCAGGGAAGTTCAACCATTCGGCAGGGAGCCGGACAGCTATTTTAGCTCAGCTTGTGGGTTATGGTCTATTACCCACGTGTGGAGAGAGAGGCCGGTGAGCCACTCGATGGACTTTTCTGACTTTCTAGCCTGGCTGGCTGCTGAAGCAGAACTTTTATGTCCGGTTACAGACAAATAAATCCGGATATGGGTATAATAGAGCCAAGGCCTACTGAATGGATACGGAGCATGGCCAGATACAAAATGCCTGGCTAATCAAGGGATTACTATGTATCCTTATAGAAAAATTCTTTTCTTGTCCTTCTGCCTGTGGGTGACTCTACACTGAGTGACAAGCCAAATGGTTTCCTGTACACCAGGAAACCATTTACTACGTTGAGTGGTAACCATATAACCAAATTTTGGCGCCTGGTGGTGGGTAATTACGGCACTCAAATCGGATTGAGCCACTGAAGGTTTATATCCAAGGGATGGTTGGAGTTTATTGCTTACATAATGCCATTCAGGGATGAGTGAGGCTGGTCACTCATCTTAAATGTCAGGACCAACTTGCCTAGCCCCGGGCTCCTACACTCCTCTGTGGGGCGACATTGGATTGCGGAAAAAAAAAAAAATCTATTGTGAACAATTTGATACTAAACTGAATAGTATGGCAAGAAAAATAAGGTCAGAAATAGCAAAACAATACAAATATTTGCAAGTAACCACGCGCTGCCGGGCAACCCCCAGCTGACCTTGGGGTGTAACAGGGCACAAGCACAGGGCCAGCCAAAGTGTTAATAAATTCACACTAAGACTCACAATGTTACAAATCTTATTATATAACCCCAACAGTTTCCAGAAACTGCTGGGATGTAAGTCAGCTGGTTCTGACCCTTGGTTTAGCTTCCAGTCCATAGAAAACATCAGCTGTACCATGGTCAACCCCAACGTGGGGATTCATTACGAGGAAACATGGTGTCACTTAGATGAGATCAGACAATAACAGCCATTCTCATAATCCAATATATTACCACTATGCCGGGAATCGAACCCGGGACTCTCATTTCATTCCCATAATATTCTCTTTCAAAGTGTACACCCCAAGGCTAAACTACTATTAATTCAATATATTAATGGGTAGGTAACCAGCCTATGCCCCTGGTGACAAAGCATAACAGAAAAAGCTCTAGCTGTTAAGCATTAAACAAACAAAACACTCACTTATCCTCCTCGTCGCCATTCTCGACTTCCGAGCGACCCTGAGTGGTGGGTGACTTCTCAATTTCTGCGGCGATCCTGGAAGCTATGGCTTCCTTTTCTCTATACTCTTGTGTATTGCGCTTGTTAAGGGGAGTGGTGTAGCCTTCCATCTCCGGGGTGTACGAGGTCATCACTCCATATTTCTCCTCGTTCTTGCGGAACATCTCATCGACGTCCCAGCCATTCTGGGGAACAGAGTGAGGGATAAATTTTGATACCACAAACAAAAGACAAGGCTGGTCATAAGGTGACACTGTGAAGTCAAAAAGACAACCCCATATCATTCCTTTCAAGATGTAGGCATCCAAGGAGGCTATGTTGGTGCTGTTGTTTAGTTTAATTTCATTTTTAAAGGCTCCAACATGCTTGCATGCGTCAGCCTTGGTCACCTAATAGTGGCTCTCCATGCTGTTCGATCTCTGGCAGCTTCCCTATTCAGTCCCTTAACTGAGGTCATGCTCAATGACTTCATCCCAGGTCTTTCTTGGTCTACTTCTCGCAACCCTACCCCTAATGTAAACACTTCTCACTTTCCGCACCCAATTATCATCCCCCATTTTCTCCATGTGTCCAAACGATCTCAATCTAACTCTCCTCATCACAATACCAATACACTCCAGTCTCGACCTACCTCCCAACTCTTCCATTGTAAACCTAGCCCCCCCAGGCTGTTCACTCAGGGACGCACTGCACATTGTGCACAACCACCTAACCATTGTCATTTCTGTCCATTTCAGCCTACAAAGATCATTTTTCTTTACTGCCCACATCTCACCACCATACGGACTTACACTCTTAACACATGCTGCATCCAAAGGCCCCTTAGCACAAAGGGAGAGCCTTCTCAATGACAGGAGCAGCAACAGCTCCCTGAACTTCTTCTAACCACTCCTCTAGCCACACAGCTAGCTCCAGCCCCACCTCCACCACTCTTCAACACACTCAAGAGACTCACCAGCAAGATCAATCCTTTCACGCCTGAAAATCTCCACATGCTCTCCCCAACACACCGCACATAAAAAATCAAAATCATCTCGCAGTCTACTTCTAATACCACTACATCTCTTATGCACCCACTAATCACAAACTGCACAAGACGGAATTACCTCTCATGCCCTTGTGGCAATTTGCACATGGTCATTCTCCCTCTTCTTTGACAGTACTGCAACCAGTCCAAGATAACTATCACTTCTGATTTATCTGCATCTGCTTCTCGGTGGTTGGGGCGCTCACCATCCACTCAATCGATGTAGTGCTGCTCTTGGGTGGCTGCCCTTTCCTTCCTCATATGTCCTTCTTTCCTTCTTTCTTTCCTCTTCCTCCTGTCTACAGGTGTCTCCACACTAAGTGACAAGCCAAATGGTTTCATGTACACCAGGAAACCATTTTTTTTTTCTTTTTTTATGTGTCCGACTCTGGGCATAGGCTTCACAGCCTGCTATCAAGGCCCAGTCGTCCTCCTGCAATCTACATGTCACAAATTCGGCGCTTAACACCCACCGTCCATATTGAATACATGCTAGGGCTGTCTCATACAGGACTGGTGTATTGGTATTAGCGGGGACATTTTTACGACATGTCGGCGGGTCTCCTGGTAGATCAGTAAAGCCTGATTTAATGAAATTCAAATTCTTAAACTGTTCCCTGCACCAGCGAGGATTCGAACCTGGGTCCCTCGGGACTGCAAGCCAACTCTCTACCAATCGAGCTACCGCCTGCATTGGGTGGTAACCATATCACCAAACTTTGGCGCCTGGGTAATTAAGGTGCTCCAATTGGACTGAGCCAGTGTAGGTTTATATCCAAGGGGTAGTTGGGATTTACTGCTCATGTCATGCTACTCAGGAATGAGTGAGACTGGTCACTCTCATCTTAAATATCAGGACCAACTTGCCTAGCTCCGGGCTCTTACACTCCTCATGGGGCAACACTGGATTAGATGATGTATGTATGCATGTATGTGTGTACTCTGAAGCCCTTTTGCCCCATGCCATCTCTCCACTTCCTAAGTCATTCCTCCACCTCCTTTTCATTCTCTGCAATCAACACCAAACCATCAGTATACGAAATCTCCCACAAGAGTCCATTTCCGAAGTCACATGAGAGGAATTCAAGTACCAATAAGGGGCTTGAGACTGTCCCCTGATGCACACCAACATGCACAGAAAACTCATCACTCAAATCTCCATTAACCCTTACCTGGATGCAAGCACCTACATACACAGCCATAACCACCCTAAACAGCCACTCCTCAATCCCATGTTTTCTCATTGCCCACTTCGCCACCTCTCTAAGGACTCTGTCAAAGGCCTTCTCCAAATCAACAAAAACAAAGTACAGATCCCTTTTCTTTCCTATATATTTTTCCTGAAACTGTTGAACAATGAATATGGCATTAGTGGTCCCTTTGCCTGGCATAAACCCCAACTGTAGCTCATCAATAATTACTCCTTCTCTAATCATACCTTCTAAAACTCCCTCCACTGCCTTCACAATATGGTCCAAAAGTTTTATGCCCCTATAAATTCCTCTTTCAATGACATCACCCTTCTCCTTGTACACATTTACAATTACATTCTTCAGTCCAGCATATTAAAGTATACAGCATATGACCAACCAGCTCCATTTAACTGAAATGACCAAAATCCCTATACCATGTTTTCAACAGAGCTAGTCTCCCCATTATACGAACAAGTCCTACAAGTGTGATGGAACTACTTTATGTAGAATGTATTGCAGAAGATAGCAGTATTAATGGATCTTTACCAAATTATACTGTACGGTTACTGAATAAAGCCAATTATCAAGCTTTACTGTACTAGCTATCAATGTGCCACTTACCGAGCTTTCATCACCAAGCCCCAGACAGTCATCCACATTGGGCTCTCCTTGCCACGGCTCTAGTGATCGCTCTGTTACTTGTCCATTATATCGACTAATCACTTGGTCTACTGCGAACCCCTCTGCAAGATGAGATAAACAATCAGACTTTGTTTTTACAATAAAATGAGATTGCATCATCATCATCATCATCATCACTTTCTTTTTGTTTCCCACCTAAGAATAGTATGAGGTACATACCAAAGCACAATGAAAGAGAAAATACAAACGTGGGAAAAGTATCAACAACATACTCAAGTGAAATGGAACAATACTTTGTATTAACCCTATTTTACATGGACTGGGTTAAAATCCAGAAATACCAGTAAGAAAGTTAAATTAATAATAATGTAGATTTATCTATCAATCAACAGAGTGAAATGGGAAAAGTATCCTGAAAAGGAAAGAATATCACCATGATGACAGAAATCATTTCAGCAGCATAGTACAGTACTGTACAGACTACCTGAAACACAACCTCCCAACTGCCCAAAGTAAGTACGAATTCTAACATGCTCAGTGGGAGACTGATACTGTTATCTCATTTAACTTCTTCAGTATGACAACACACTTTTAATTTTATTATTGCTATTCACCAAAAAATATTACTTAAGAGTAATGAGGGGTGGATCACTGAAGGTTACATCCAATCCCTCAAGTTCAGTCTCTCATAAGCTGAATAAAAAGCTTTGAAACAGCAAGAATAGAGTAAAACATATATTTTGTTACTGTAAGGTACCAATTAAAAATGAAAATTTTAGTTGTTTACTACTGTGCTGTATCAGCTTCCAAAACAAAAATATTATCAAAACGTTAACAATTAAAATTTCCACCTAGTATACCATCTGAGAAGCTTGGTGCAGTTACTGGGGGTACACCCAGTCCTCACTGGTTAAGGTTGTTCCAAAATATCATATTTTCCATGCAACAGGTACTGTATGTTGCTTCACAGCTAACACTGGAAGTTTTATAAGCTAATTCTGTACAGTCATACTCCTCTGACAGTGGTTAATTGGTCTGCCAAACTACCATAATAACGAAAACCCGCAAGAACCAAATAACATAACCATGGGAATAAATGCAATTGAATCAGAGCCCATGAGCTTACACTCAATTTTCTGCCTAATAACCAAATATTAAACCCTAAACAGATTGGAGGATTTGATCAGCGATGTTTCATTGTAAGGAATGACCATTTTCTCTCAATCTCTTATAACCAGTGAGCCAGCATTTTTCAGCAATGAATTTTTGCCTGTGAATCCAAAGTTTACAGACTTAACCACTCCTAACCACCAGTTTCTCTCCTTCTGAATACGACACTTCTCATAACAGTTCTCCTTCCTTTAGTTTAATACTTAAACAGTTCCACTGATGCTTCAGTTTATTTTGAATTACTATCCTATTCATATCACTCACCCATCTGATCAGAATGGTGTATTAACAGCTATATAGGGAGATTTAATGCAGTAAGATATTTTTATTAAGCTAAAAACAACAATAATGCAGTTTTCCTTTTTGCGTGTGTTACATCCACTGGTAAATGTTGTTTACATATACTGAACAAATTCAGTTTTTTAATTTCTCCTATTAAACACTTTCATTGTAAGGAAAAGCAAAGTATTTCTGCCACTCCATTCTATTTTCCTCTATTTTTTTCATAGTTTAACCACAATCAGAGAGATTTAACCTGCAACACTGAAGGAATGCATTTTCCATAAGACTGCGATCAGTAAAAAAATGCAACAAAGAAAATATAATAGTGATCCAGGAGATTTGACTAACTTATTTTAATAGCAAAAAAAATAAATACAATAATAATCTATCGATCTATTGCCAGACGCCTTAATCCCATAAGGGGTGGCCACAAACAAATAGCCTCGATGTCACCCTGTCCCCTGCCATTTTATTGCCCTGCTCCCAACTTACACCTCCCTCTCTCATATACCTCTCCACTCCATCCCTCCATCTCATCCATTAATATTAATAATAACAATATTAATAAAGTAAAACCTCAATATAACGGACTTCAATAGACCGGAATTCGCTTTTATCGGACTTGAGGAGCTACCGGACTAAATTCCAATATATCGGAAAAAGTCCAATAAAGCCAGAAGCAGTCCAAATTGCCTGACCATTTCAACTATGTTCTCACAATAAGATAAATAAAAGACATGCTTATCAGTGTACAGTACAGTATTATTGTACCATATATATTATACCATTTGGTTAATGTAGTGAAGTTATAACACAGAACAGTACCACAATGGTAGTCAAAACTGTTTAAAAACCATTCATACGATCCGGACTAATGTCTGATATATCGGAAAAAGTCCGGTTTAGCAGGAGAAAGTCTGGATGTTGCTTTTATCAGAATTTCGCATTTTTCGGAATGGCATGGGCCCCAATTAGTCTGTTATAGTGAGGTCTTACTGTAGTTACAAAAAAAAAAAAATACTGTACAGCAGATATAGGCAGTCCTCATTATAAGTTTGGGAAGTGTTCAAAATACCATAATTATTTTTTTACAATTAATACAGTTAACTGAGGGGGAACTAGTAAAATCAGCACTATACAGTATGCAGCAATATAATTTTACAAGGAAATTTTTTCTTGAATCTCCAGGTCAAGAAAAAAAATCATAATTAGCAACTTACAACAAGGATTTACAGTAATATCTTGGTTTTCTAAAGGTTTAGAAGGGAAAAGCTGTGAACAATGATTTTCCATACAATGGGAAAATCTTCCCATAAATAACAAACAGGGGGTGGGGGATTTAAGTACGGCAGCCAAGTTTTACCTCAAATTCGTTTAAATGGGGGGGAGAGGGTGCAAGCCAATTTTTACCATAGTTTTTCACAATATTTACCAGTCTCATTAAACTAGTTATAATCAATGACATCACTGTATGAAGACAACATTAACATAAATGTTTACAAGAACAAAATGTGTGGTGTGTTCACACATATGTTTGTATGTTACTTTAATATACACAGTATGCAGTACCCAATTTCACATTAAACATGACTGCTAAACAAACACCTCTTTAGAAATGTTGTAGGAAACACAGCCTGGAAGGCAGTGAAGATGAAAAACTGCCAGATCACACAAGTACAGGTTACTAAGCACAGTCCAAACAAGAGCAAGACAAAAGTGAGAGTGCATGTCGTGTGAAAATAGAAAAGTAGAGCAGAGAGATACACAGCCTCCAAACACTACTTACTGCAGTAGACAGTACTTGTTCTGTAATGTGCTGTAGCTGCAATGCTTGGTTTTAAACTTTCACTTTGCAATTGCTCGTTCATATAAATGTAAGTGAGGTAATAAAAATGGGTGCAAAAATAATCTGCATGTGAAAGGGGATTGCAAAAATCAGGGATGAGTATGGAAAAGTGCCACTGTATTGTATTTTTCAAGCATGAAATTGTGTATCTCATTTTCTTTTTTAAGAAATGCTCCAAAACTGTTTTTAAAAATTCCAAGAACTTAAACAGAGGTAAGATGATATACACAATAGTTCAATTCAAGCATAATTTAAGAAGGTAAAAGTTACTACAATACATTGGTTTCATTAGCCTAAAACAACTAAGCCATTCAATAAATATTCAAATACCTGGTAAATTAAAAAATGCAACCTGACACACTGCATTGTAAAGCATCATAATTGTTCAGAAAACACGAAAACAATCATATCAACTTGGATCTATGAATCCATGTAAACATAAATAATAAGCTGGGGTACTGGTTACCTAAGAAGTTAGCTAAAAATGAAAAGTATACATAATATACATACTGCAAATATATACATACAGTCATCTCAAGTAAAGTGCGTGAATATGGGCAACACAGCCCATCGCATTTTATAAATTCGCACTTTGTGAAGCATAGGATCCCATGTTAAAATGGCTTTATGGGCGACATATACTGAATTTTCGTATACTGGTTCACCAATACCTATCCCTAACTAAAATGCAAAAGGGAAACTTACAATAGAAACATCTATCTATCTATCTATTGCCAGACGCCTCAATCCCGCATGGGGTGGCCACAAACAAATCGCCTCCATGTCACTCTGTCCCCTGCCATTTCACTACCATGCTCCAACTCACACCCCCTTCTCTCATATACCTCTCCACTCCATCCCTCCATCTCATCCTAGGCCTCCCCCTCCCTCTCGCCCCCTCCACCTCACTCACATACACTCCCCTCGTCAGTCTTTCACTCTCCATCCTCTCCACATGCCCAAACCACTTTAACGTGCTTCTCCTAACGCTTCCCATCACGTCCTCAACCACACCACAATGCTCCTTCACTTCCTCATTTGTTAGTCTGTCTCTCCATGTGACTCCACATGCTCCTCTCAAATAACTCATTTCCACTGCTCTCACTCTTGACTTCTGTCCTTCCAACAGGGTCCAAGCTTCACTTCCATATGTCAGAGTTGGTATCACAATACTGTCATGTAACAACTTCTTCACTTCCGTGCTCACCTCCCTGTTTCTTATCACTGCTTTCAACGAACCAGCAACCATCCTTCCCTGCTGCACCCTTTCGAGCACTTCACCCTCCAGACTTCCATCCTTACTCATCACACTACCCAAGTACTTAAATTCACTCACATTCTCCATTCCTTCCCATCCAATCTCACTGTACATTCACTGGCTTCACTTCTCTCAAAGACCATCACTTTACTCTTCCCTACATTCACCTTTAGATTCCGTTTCTTACAAACTCTCCCAAACTCATCTACCAAGCCTTGCAGCTCCCCTTCGTCTTCGCTCAACAACACAGTATCATCTGCAAACAACAGTACAGGGAGTTTCCAAACACTGCCCTCTCTCACTAGGGCCGCTCCAACATCCACTGCCCGACCCTGTATCTCTTTTATAACCCCATCCATATACAGATTGAACAACCATGGAGACATGACACATCCTTGTTTTAATCCAACCTTCAAATGGAAAGATTCACTCAGTTTGCCATCCACACGCACTGCAGCCTTAGCACCCTCATACATACTCTTCACTGCCTTCAGCAACTTCCCATCCACTCCATATATTCTTAATACCTTCCACAAACCTTGTCTATCCACCCTGTCATGTGCTTTCTCCAGATCCAAGAAGGCTGCATACAACTTCTTGCCCTTCTCTAGAAACTTTTCCACAAAGGATCTAAGAATGAATATCTGGTCTACACAACCTCTTCCCTTCCTAAAACCTCCTTGTTCTTCTCCAACTAATTCCTCAGTAATTTCCCTAACTCTGTCAATAAGTATCCTACCAAATACTTTTCCTATTACACTGAGAAGGCAAATGCCCCTATGATTACCACACACTGCTTTTCCCCTTTTCCTTTGTACAGAGGAATAATTATACCCGACTTCCAATCCTCCGGGACCTACCCTCCTCCCAAGCCAATCTGCACACCTTCCACATCCATTCTATTACTATCTCTCCCCCATGCTTCAGCATTTCACCACACACTCCATCAATTCCTGGGGCTTTCCCCGGTTTAACTTTCTTCAATGCTTCCACCACTTCCATCCTGGTGATTTCTTCCTCTCTTCTCACAACCCTCCTTCTCCCTGCCATTCCCCAGCCACTTATACTTGCATTACTTTCATTCTCTATGTTCAACAGTTCATTAAAGTGTTCTCTCCATCTGTTTACTTTTTCTCCCTTCTCCACTAGTAATCTACCATTCTTATCTTTCACACCCCCACTGACTTCATTGGCACCCTGTCTAGCTCTCTTTACCTCCTTCCAGAACATTTTCTTACATTCCCTCCACTTTACACTCAAATTCCTTCCAAATTCCTCATCCACTCTCTTCTTACTCTCTCTTACTAATCTTTTCACCTCTCTCCTCCTCACTACATATAACTCTCTCGTCCGTCTCTCAGCTTCTTCATCGCCCCTGTTCCTCATCCACTCATTATATGCTTTCTTCTTTTGTGCCACAGCCTCTCTCACCTCTTCAGTCCACCATGCTGTTCCCTGAACCCCCTTTCGTCTTCTCTTCACCCCACACACTACCTCACATGCTGCACAGATTTCTTCTGTGAATACCTTGCACACACCTTCCACATCCCCCATCTGCTCCAATCTATATTTACCCAATCGCTCCTCCACTTCCCTTTTATATTCAGCCTTTATTCCATCCTCTTGTAACTTTTCTACCCTCCTTGTAACAAATACTTCCTCCTGTCCTTCCCTTCTTCTCTTCCTCCATCTTGTTTGGATTCTGATTCTGGCAACCACCAAGTGGTGGTTAGAAAGTCCACTCCCCCAACCTCTATATACTCTTGCATCTGTTACACATCTTCTCATCCTTTCATCCACACACACAGTCAATCATTGCCTTCTGTTCATTCATTCCACCGTCCTCTCTTCTCACCACTCGCCACGTATACCTATGGATCGAAACATGCAAGAGTAAAACTGTATATTATTATGAAAATTCAAGACCTTACCAGCATTGTACAGAGGGTAGATAATGCAAATTGTTGTGTTGGTACCCGTGGCCATACCATGGAAGCTGAATCAAAACATTCACAGCTGTTCTGCACTGGCCTCATCCAGTGCCTCACTATCACTCTCATCACTATTGGAGGGGTTTTGGCTCTCTCTCTTTTTTTTTTTTTTTCTTTGAAGGAATAGTTTGTGGGCTCAGCCTTTTGTTCCTTCTTTCTTACATTAAAAAAAAAAAAAAAATAATAATAATAATAATAATCCACCATCTCCATCCTCAGTACACTCATACATGTGAAAAATCCTTTTGGTAATGAATCATTCCGAATCATTACCGATCGAATTTTTCATTACCAAATCACTCCACATTTGGTAATGAAAAATACCAAATGGCAACCCTGGTGACCACTGAGCCCGTTATTAACAAATGCTCCTAAAGCACAATATTGTGTGGCCAGTTTTATGGAATGCACATCTTAGTTTGCACTAGGTTAAGTGCTGCCTGTTGCTGCTCCAGGAAACCCTCAAAGTCCAGGTCAGACACTACAGACATTACATCATCATCCTGCTGCTGTGGCCACCACTCACACACCAGCTGCACCCCACCACACATACTCACCAGCCCCATCCTTACCCATCACGCGCTACAAATTATGCTTGCGAGCTGCAAGAGAATACCGTATTTGCTTCAATTTTTCATGCCCATTGCACACTGCAACTAGCAAACACACTTTCTAAATAATTAATTACTGTCAGACCCCCATCGCATGTTAGGCGAGACGCACTTGAGGCGAGATGTCTACAGCATTTCCTCATTTTTCACGGGCTGGATGTTCCGCCAAAACCACGCGAACCATGAAACGTTGCAGTGTGAAGTTAAGAGTAATGCGAAAAACAGAGAAGAGTTCCAATGGGACATGTACCTACCCCATCAGAAAGTACTATAACACCAAATAGGCCCTACCCAAAATAAAATGACAAGTGTTTACTTGTGGTAAAACAGAATAACACAATAAACATGTACCTGAAAAGACATTAAAACTGTTATACAGAGCTGCAACAACAAAAATCCTTACCAGAAATAAAGTGAAAACTGGCTTCAGTGGCATGTGAAGGTGTGCTGGTTCCGAGACAATTCACCGTCAGACAATTCCTCAAAACATGGACAATTCCCTATCAGGACAATTCACCCCGGACGATTCCCCGACATACCATAAATATACTTATTATTAATTAATCAATACTTAGGGGGATCCATCAAAGTCTATGTTCAAAAGTGTAGGATTTAGATATTATTTATTAGCTGCACCTTTAGTTAATAATTAACTTGTTTCTTCCTTGCTGTAGTCGCCTTTTAATTATATACTAGCGTCACCCACAGCTGCCTTCATTAATGACGGCAAACTGTCTTATCGTTGTGATGACAAATTGTTCTCAAACTGAAATGTTGAGGGTGGATGGGTTAGTTACCAGGTGACAAATCAGCATTGGTATGCGTCGTCTGCCGGCTGGAAGCGTCGAAGTGCAAGGAAACAAGCAAAGTGTGAAACAACTCTGTACCTTTTTTCTAGCGTAAAAAACGGGGCGTCGAAATACGAGTTAATACTGTACAGAGATAGCTAGATTATCCGGGCTATATGATGTGAAGGGGTGACTGAATAGTCCGAAATCACGATTAATCAGGCGGAAACAAAAAACAAGTACTGTTAGACTGATTTATTTACTGGTAAATGTACACTTAATGTAGCAGAAAGACCTTACCAAATCTTTGCATATGCATCCTGCTTGTTTCTGTATTTTTCTAGTTTCAGTTTGGTAAATTTCTTTATCTTGCTGAAAAATATCTTCTCTGTTATTATTGTCACGTTCCTGAAGCTGTACAGTCGCGTTCGTGAGTCCTGATACACATGTAGTTGTCTTGTCTGCTGTTGTGTCCACCGTTGGTAGGATGTTGAACTATTTCACTTGCTAACCGACCAAATTATGTTCAGTGTATCAGGCAGTAAGCACAAAAATTCCATATTCCAAAAGCAGTGAGCATTGCAATAGACAACAAAAACAACTGTGTATCGGGACTCATGAACGCGACTGTACATACCAACGATTGTTTCCAGCGCAATGGAAGAAACTCAACATATTCAAGTGTGGATTTCATTTCCCAACTTCCAAACTGGAGATTAAGTTAGGTTAAATTATTAGGTGCAGTTAAGCTAAGTTAGGCCAGGTTTGGTTAAACAATGAAATCAGAACAGTACCTTCCACCATTACGTTAACTAACAACAAGAGTTGCACACCAGCAGAACAGCTAAAAACAACGGGGGAAACAGATTTAACAAGAAATGTTTATTTGCCAACCCAGAAACAATCAGAAAAACATAACAGAATATCAGGATGAACTGATTTGGTAAGGTGCTTTTACTGCTTACAGTAAAGCATATGTTTAGCCCCCTCAATGGCAGTGAGTTCAGAAATTTGCGTGCTCCCGTGGCAGGCCTTGGAACCATTTTTTCTAAGTTCTAAAATCAGTTTCTTTTTCTTACAGATGTGGTAAGACTCGTCTGGTGCACTTTTTTTTTTTTTGTCCCTAAACCCATCTTCTGATTTGCTATGAATCGTGAAAGAATAAAATTAGGGAGCATGTTACATTAGCATTAAAACATATTGACAAAAACATCTGGGATGAAGTGACCGCCTGGCTATTGGGATGGTACAGCAGGTTTGTATAACCATACCAGTGACCTTCGTTCCCTTCCCATAATTGTTTGCAGATTTTATAGCTCCCTAACTCAACGTCACTGATACCGGAGCAGTAATGCATTGTTCAAGGATGGCAGCTATGAAAGGGTTAATGGAAATACATAAATATTTGTATCAATACTGTCTCAAACATACGCATAACAATGAACGAAGACTGAGCAGTAAATGTACACTCAGCTGCAAAGAGCAGAAATAACTGTATGCTCTGTCGGTACGAAATGTGTTGGGAACCGCGACATTGAGCAAAAAATGTGGGATGCTAACTTACGAGAAGACGTGAGACAAAAGTTATTTCTTTTTCTTCTGACTAATAAACATTTTTCCTCCATTTCGTCCCCTAAAATTGTGAAACCTATAAATTTTCGTGTAAGCATACAGCATAATGACCTTGCCAAGTCAATTTATATTTCTCTAGTTTGTTTTCTGTATTTCTGCCTATTTTGAGGGTTGTAAATTACCTTTCTCTCGCAGCACGATCTCCTCTCTTATTATCATAATGTTCCTTAAGCCTTACCTACCATTGTTTTCGGCATAATGGAAGAAACTTACTCAAAATTAAGGGGCATGTTACATTAGCATTTAAACATATCAGCGAAGACATCTGAGAGGAAGTGACCGCCTGACTGCTTGCGACAGTAAAGTAGGGTCATGTAAACATATCAGTGACCTTCGATCCCTTCCCATAATTGCTCGCAGTTTTTTTTATAGCTTTTAACTCACCGTCACTGACACCGGTACAGTAAAGCATCGTTCAAGGCCGACAACTATGAAGGGGTTAATGGAATACATTATTGTTTGCATCAATCCACCCAAGGGTCATTGGTAGACATCAGGAAGGGCATCCGGTCATAAAATGCTACACGCTCCAATTCCTAAAAGGCCGACGCATGCAAGCATGTTGCAGCCTTCAAAAAACGAAACGAAACGATCAATACGCTCTCTTTCACACACACACTTAAGAACAAACAAAAGAATGAACATAATGTACACTTAACTGAAAGAGACAGAAATAACTACATGCTCTGCCAGTATGAAATGGGAAGCGCAATATCTAACGAAGAATGTGAAACTGAATGCTTACTTAAGAGGACACGTGAGATGGTAGAGTAATTTTTTTCTGATTAGCAAACATTTCTGTTCCATTTCGTCTCCTAAAATTGTGAAACCCATTAATTTTCGTCTAAGCATACAGCCTAAAGACTTTACCAGTTCAATTCATATTCCTCTAGTTTGTTTTCTGTATTATTCTACTTTGAATTTGGTAATAATTACCTTCTCTTGCTGAAAGACTTCCTCCTTTATCATCATCACGTTCTTTAGGCCGTACCTACGACTGTTTCCGGCATAATGGAAGAAACTTATTCAACATAATAATAAGTGGATTTCAATTAGAAGTGGATTTCGTTTCCCAATTCTCCAACTGAAGCCCAGGTTAGGATAGGTTAAATTATTAGGTAGTTAAGCAAGGTTAGGCTAGGTTAGGTTATCAGTCGCCTAACAAAACTCCACCTTGCCATCCATGTGATCGAGTTGTGAGAAGGAGGTGTGGGTGGGGGGACAAACTCACGCTCGTTTACCCGTGCCTCGCTCGCTAGCAACCGGAGCTATCGTACGAATAATTCTATGTATTACTGTACCACTGAACCATTCAGTCACGGCCCGGATATACCCAAGGCTGGATAATACGAGCCTGGATAATCGAGCTTTCACTGTATATGTATATACACGTGTATATACAGTAATCCCTCCACTATCCGTTGTAAGAGAGCCAAAGGCATGACCAGAAAGTGGTCTTGTCCGGATGGTGGCCCTGAAGCTCAAGCACCGGTCATTCCTGACCCTAACCTAACCTAACTTAAATCAGAAAACCACCTACGTACCTCCCTACCAGACTAGCATAGCACTTATTTAAGACACCATTCACATAAATAATGGACATAAAACATGAATTAATTGAATTTTAGCCAAAAAATGATGATATTGAGGTGAATGAGGCAGAGGTGTTCACCAGCTGACAGCATAATGAAAGTATCGGACATGGCAGTCACTAAGAAAATCACCCTTTCTCACATCTTATGCACTAAAATATGTGATACAAAGCATGAAATAAATAGTTACCAGAAAATGATGGTTTAGAGGTGAGTAGGGCAAATATGTTCACCAGTTGACTAGATAGTGAACGTACAGTATGTAAGAGACATGATAATCAATGAGAAAATCACCTTTTTCACAGCCTGTGCACTCAAATATGGGACAAAAAGCATGAAGTAAGTAAAATGTAACCAGAAAAATAATGATTTAGAG